>JAPXFQ010002846.1:0-24139 GCA_028564705.1 Apricaphanius iberus
CAGGAGGACTGTATTGGCGACACCATCCTAGAGGCTGTAAATGCACTAGCATCCAAAATGGACACTCAAACTGAACTTTTAATAAACTTTGAAAAGCGAATTGCAGAAAACTCGGCCGCCATTGTGTCAAACAAGGAACACATTTTTGGTCTACAAGACAAGGTTAACAAGTTGCAAGAAGAAAACAAACGTCTGAAAGAATCTATTTTAGAACAAGCCCGCTACAAGAGGAAATGGAATCTGAGGTTGAATGGGCTGCCTGAAAAACAAGGAGAAGACACCAGAGAAGTGGTCATTGGCATCTTGACCAGAGTGATACCCGTCTCTGTGGAGCGACTTCGTGAGACGGTTGACACAGTGCATCGCCTTGGAAAAATGAAAGATCCGGCCACGTCAAACAACACTCCAAGATCGATAATCATCCAGTTTGTGACGAGGGTGATGAGAGATGACGTCTGGAAAAAATCCAAAAATGCCAAAGTATGCCAGGAAATGCACATCCAGTTCAAAGAGGATTTTTCTAAGGAGGACAGAGAGGCTCGAATGGTTCTGTGGCCGCTGGTACGAGATGCCAGAATGAGAGGTCAGAGAGCTTTCCTAAAGGAAGGCTATGCTCTGATCAACAACCGTAGAGTGGATCCTACCTAATACCTTTTTACCATCTTGGTTCCTTCATGCCCATTTACCCGAGACTTTATGGTAAAATGCTTGCTATTGGAAGTTAAAAGGATTTGTTGTTAGCTCCTGCTCATCCTATACTATATTCTGGTCTTTACTGAAACATCAAGAGACATTTAAGTATTACTTATTTTATTTCCTTAAATGCTAGGGGGCTCAGAAATAATGTAAAGCGAAAAGCTATTTTTCTTTTTTGTAAGGAACAAAAAGCAAATTGTGTTTTTTTGCAGGAAACGCATTCTGTTGAAGAGGACGTTAAATTCTGGAAATTACAGTGGGGTGATTCCCTTTTTTTTATAGTCCACTCAGGAAAACACCATGTCAGGTGGGTGTTCTGATTCTTTTTAATGATTCCCTGGTACGATAATCAGCCACAGTACGAATGAATAGGTCATTGGCTCCTTGTAATAACGGAAATTAATGATGTAACTTACATTCTAGTTTGTATATATGGTTACAACGATAGAAGTAAAAACAAAACATTAATTTCTGATCTTTGCAAACTCATAACTGCCAGTATGCATTCTTACTCAACTGATAAAGTGATAATAGGAGGAGATTTTAATCTAGCACCAGACCTATGGCTTGATAGAAATCCTCCTAGGGCTCAATGCCATAAATATGATGATTTGATCATTCATCTGATAAACAGTGCCAATTTTATTGATTTTTGGAGGTTTAAACATCCTAATTCTAGACAATTTTCATGGTTTAGTGCCTCAGATAATGACTTAAGCTCTAGGCTTGATTATTGGCTCGTTTCTACATCGATAATGAGCTATATTAGAAAATGGATATCTCTGCTTCTCCGCCACTGACCAATGTGTCATCTCTTTAGAACAACAATTCGAAACCATACAACATGGACCCTGAACCTTATTTATCTGTGGAAATTCAAAACACTCTTCTGGATAATTCTTTCATCTTCTGCACTAAAACCAAAAGCGAATACTGAGAGTCGCCAATTTTGTATGTGTCAGCTGTTGGTAAATGGGAGTGGCTTAAATTTAAAATCAGAGAATTAGCAATTGATTATAGTAAACAAATATCCAGATTAAGCAAGCAAAAACAACTTCAGATTATCACTAATATTAATTTTCTTTCCCAAAAAAACGATCAATCACCAGACGAATTGACAGAATTACTTAAATTACAAGGGGAACTAGATAGTTTGTATTTAAATAAAGCAAAAGGGGCGTTCATACGTTCACGTGCTAGATGGATTGAAGAGGGGGAGAAAAACACATCATATTTTTTTAATTTGGAAAAACAAAGACAACAGAAAAAGAAAATATCTAAATTAGAAATAAATGGATTGATTTCGGAAAATAAAAGTCAAATTGAAATAGAAGTACATAATTTCTACTCTAACCTATATAATTCCAACTACTCAGAAGTAAACTGTTCATCTTTTTTTTATTTGATCAAGGAACATAATAACAGCATTGATACAAATTTTAAATCTACTATGGAAGAACAAATCAAAATTGAGGAATTAGATAAGGCTATCTTGAAAATGTCCTTAGGAAAATCTCCTGGTTTAGATGGGCTAACAATTGAATTTTATAGATTTTTTTGGAATGATATTAGGACAATGTTATTTGAAGCTTTTTTGGAATGTATCTCAACAGGAAACCTTTCCAGTACAATGAAGCATGGAATAATTACACTAATTCCCAAACCGAAAAAGGATATAGTAAAATTAGACAATTGGCGACCTATTACCCTCTTATGCACCGATTATAAAATTTTGGCCCATGTCTTTGCCGATAGACTAAATACAGGATTAAAGGAGATAATAGACGAAAGCCAGTCGGCCTTTGTTAAAGGTAGAAGTATACATAACCATGTTAGACTCATACTTGATTTACTAGACTATAGAGACTGCATTGGTGAAGGAAGCCTAATTTTGTTTCTTGATTTTTATAAAGCATTCGATACTATTGAACATTCCTTTTTGTTGAATGCCTTAAAATTCTTAGGATTTGGTGAAGAATTTTGTAAGATAATCAGAATGTTCTATTATGATATCTTTAGTTCTGTGTCTCTCAATCCAGGACTTACATCTAAATTTAGGATCCAACGTGGTATACGTCAAGGCTGTCCCATCTCCCCAAAATTATTTATCTTGTGCACTCAACTATTGGCCCTCCACATCACCAGAACCCCAGAAATACAAGGAATTCATATATTTAATAGAAAATTTAGATTAAGTCAATTTGCAGACGACACAGCATTATTTTTGAAAGATAGTTCAATGGTCAGTAAAGCTCTTAACATTATAACCGTCTTTTCTAAGGCTTCAGGGTTAGGGCTCAATATCAAGAAATGTGAAATTCTTCCCATTCATAATTGTGCTCAAAAATATATTTCATCAATTGCAGTTCTAGATGAAGTTCAATATCTAGGAGTGATTCTATCGAAAAATATTAAAAGACGAGAAGAGATAAACATCTCTAAACGTTTAATAGATATGGAAAAGGGACTAAATTTTTGGCTGACTAGGGATTTAACTATATTCGGTAGGTCCTTGTTAAGTAAAGCTGATGGTATTTCAAAAATTATATACCCTTGCCATACCATGTTTATCTCAAGGGAAAACATTAAAAAAAGCAAATTCTATTATCTTTAAATTTCTATGGAAAAACAAGACTCATTATATTAAAAGAGCTCAGCTGGTTAAAAGTTATGAAAATGGAGGTATTAAAGCATTGGACTTTGAGGCAATGATCGGGACATTTAGGATGAAATGGTTAAAAACCTTCATTAAGGAGCAAGACTCAATGTGGTTTCATATCCCTAATACTATCTTTAAAAAATTGGGTGGTATTGATTTTTTTATAAGATGTGACTTTGAATTAAGTAAGATACCCGTTAAACTATCCAAATTTCATGCGCAAACTATCCTTTTTTGGAGGATGATATTCCAACACAACTTCTCTCCTCATAAGTCAATTTTATGGAATAATAGATCAATACTAGTTGGCAAGAAAACAATTTTCAATAAGATTTGGTTTTACAAAGGTTCCATATTTGTTAATGATCTTCTTGATTATCAAGGTAATTTAATAGATTTTAAGTCATTCAATACTAAATTCGACCTTAATTGTTGTTACAAAGAATATTTTAAAATATGTAAGGCAATTCCCTTAGCATTATTACAGTTGATCAAGAATATCATTACATACTCCAAGGTAAATATCTTGTTACCAACTTTACTAGTAAATAACTGTAATCTGCTTGATCCCAAATGTAATACTAAGGTTATTAATAAGGCCATTAAGGAAAAGATTTACCACGAGTATAACAGGATCTCTTTTAAGAAACGAACAACTTTGGCCTGTGAGATTGTATTGGAAAACGCATTTTCCAAATATATCAAATGGCCTGTTAGTCCCAAAATAAAAGAAACTCATTTCAAGATTATTAATGGAATATATCCTGTCTCTAAATTCCTGGAAAAAAGATTTAAATTTATAGCTAATAAATGTGCCTTCTGTGAAGTTGAAGAGGAATATTTAGAACATCTTTTTTTTTTATGCCAACACTCTCAACGGATTTGGATGGACATTAATGACTGGCTTAATCTCAAACTTCATATCCCTTTATTTGATGTAGGAGACATTCTATTTTATGTTAATAACCTGAATTCTTCTTTTTCAGATGTCATTAATATTGTTGTTTCATTAGGTAAATACCATATACGTTTTTGCAAATGGAGAAATGGTAAACCCTCCTTTCAATGTTTCCTGAATGAGTTTAAGCAGTACTTTGTTTCTATTAACAGTATAAAAAATTGGAATACAGCTAGAATCATCTCACAACAGATCAAAGATAATTTACTCTTCTGATTTTTGTATAATTCCTGCCTTTTGATTTATTTTCATTTATATGACTCTGTTATATGTGAGATCGCCCCCTAGCTATGTTCTTTTGTATGTTCTTACATCCTCTACGAGAGTCTGTATTTTGGATTTTTGTATTGTTCAAGCTTTGAAAAAAAAAAAAAAAAAAAGTTACCAATATGAACATAGAATTTCTAAACCAATCAGAAAACAGAATGTCTTGTTGCTAGCCGGGTAAGATCCAAAATAGGCAGTGTTGTCGCTGGCTGATGAAACTAATTATAGTTAAGTTTCAATACACAATTATGTTTTACAGTTTTACTTTTCCATTATCACATTTTATTAGTTATTTTACTATCCATACTAGCTTTTGTCATTTTACGTATTTTAATCCTTCCAGTGTTTCCTCTATGGAGCCCTCTGCCTCGGTGGTCGGCCAAGATCTGCTTCCTAAACCGGAACTAGTCGTGTTTTGCTTACATACATTTCTGCAACAACTGCCTCCGATATAAAAATCCCCACTAATGTTTCTGTAATATTTAATCTTCCGTTTATATCTGCTACCGATGGACTTGATTTAACTAACAAACCCCAGTAAATGGAATCAGGCTGCCGCTTACCTTTGCTGCTGAACCTTATGCTAAGCTAACTAGCATCTGAAGCTAACATGCTTCCAAGCCTCGTACTATCAGAATGTTTAACGGGTTACTTGATGAGTTTGATGACCGCTCGATAAATACATTTTAAAGGACAAATCAACATTACATGTTATTTCTGGCAAAGATAAGGAAAGAAATCTTACCGTTTAATTCAGAATAAGTTAGCCTGGAGCACAGCGTTGCTGGGTGGGCTGGGGTCCTTCCTTCAGTCAGTAGTGGCTGTAGCTGCCCACACAGGTGCCTGATTATTATTGTTTTTAAATCGGGCTTTTTTCCCCTCCATAATCATAATCTTGTTTTGTTTGTTTCTACGTAATTTTTCTCCCTGGGGTTCTATTCTTCTATTTATTTCTTTTCGCTTTGGGAGGTCAGTATGACTAGAAAAAGTTTAAACAGTTTAGTCCAATGACAAATAAACATAAACAGTTTAAATAATAAATGATAAATAGCCATGTTTTTAATAACAAATAACATATTTTCTCCATTGAATAAATGCTTAAAAAAGGGAAATTTTAAAATCCCACTTAAAACATTCAGATGTGAAGATTCTTAGTTCAGTTATTTTACATTTATTAAATTCATCTCCTTCCTACGCCAAAACATCACAACAGACGACACAATTCTGCTACATTATCACAACTTTAATCATTTACACTTTATATGTAAATATGGCTAAAATATATAGAATCATATATAAAACAATATGAAATAATCTTGACAAATAAGGGAAATAATAAGACAGTAAAGAGAATCTAATGAGTCCAGTGTTGCAGTAAGAAGAGAAAAGCCAAACTAAAAGTGAAGCCTGACCTTTTTGATGCCTAATCCTCACTAAGCGCTCCCTGCAGACCCTCCATCATCATCATCATCATCATGATCAGCAGCAGCTCCATCAGCATCTACATCATGATCAGCTCCACCTGGGCCTGCAGCCTGGTCCTCAGCACCCTGCTGTTCTTCATCATCTTCTCCCTGAGCGGGTGGAGGCGGTGGTGGAGGACAGCAAGACCAGGATCCTGGACAGGAGCTCATTGAACCACATCTCCACCATCATCTCCAGAGCCAAATTACGCACAGTCATGATTACGTTCTGCCCCCCCCCCCACCTAACCCTCCACCGTCTGTTTCATTGGGAGAGACCCAAAGGTCAACCCTCCACCCTCTCAGCCAGCAGGGGGCGCCAATTTACTGATTGACAGATAATAAAACATGTAGGGGTGCAGATTATTTACCCAGGCTCTTGTGCGCCCCCTAGTGTCATGAAAACATGGTCACCCCGTCCCTAAAAGCGCTACAGCAGCATTAGAGCCAATATATTTTCTTGTTGCTTTTATACATGTGTGATTTTACACAACTCATTAGAATGGAGCCAGACACGAGTCATGCGTGTAAATGTGTGGTGCTACAACTGTGCACATATTTGTGATTTGAAGAAACAGTGGGCTGTAGTCCTTGGTTTAAAAGAAGACAATTGATTTCTTTATATAGGATAGTTGTTTCATGTTTCCTGACCTTTTACGCAATAATCTGCCTCACAGTGCATATTTAAATATAGACATTTACTGTATCACACTGGAATCACAAATTGATCTTAAATGCTTTATTTAACATGCTTTATCTGATCCCTGTTAGGTAACCTACATTAGAACTCAGGTTGCATTCAGGCCTCTACATTATTTTGTTAGAAATGACTTTCACAGTCGTGTTACTGCTAATACAAAACAACAAAGATTGATTTTTTCTTTCTTTTTATGTATTTGCAGAGCCACCCAGTCCAGAACTCCCAGTCTCAGTGAGTCTTGTGATGGAAATTCCTCTTCCAGAAAGTCCCTGTGCAGCCTCTATGCCACAGAAAAGGGCACGCAATAATCAGAGCGGTCTCTGGAACAAACCTACCGTGACCATAACCTGTTCAGGAGCAGGTTATGGTCAGAGATTAAGTTGCTATGGTTACTAACATACCTTGAAAGATACCTCCGTTCTTGGAACCAAAAGTTGAGGTTATCCACAAACTTATCCAGTTATGTCCCATAACCAGCTTTCTGGAACAGAGCCCTGTTGTATGAACAGCTAATGGTAATAAAGTTGATCTGATTAATTGTATTGTCTAAGCTCATACTCAGCCATAGCAGCCATACATGTTGGTAGTTAGACTTGCTGATTGTGGTTCCAGTAATCACTCTCCTAGCACATACATTTCACCTCAGATGCACCTTTGGAGTTTCTCTTTAGAAGCTGGACGCTGATGGAATAATATCTCTAAAACAGATCAGACTGATGTCCTTTAGGGGTTCTAAGGATTTAATACATCACGTTTATCAACACAGTGTACAGATCACAGTTGCATCACTCCAACCTGCCAACCCTTCCATTCTAAGACATGACAGTGTTTAGCAAACAGTGTGATCTCTCATCTACATGAGCTCTACAGTCTTCTCTTATTGCGCTCCTGGAGAACCGCTCCATGACAGTCGGATTAGCAAACCATGAAGCAGTCCCCCCAGGCCAGAACGTCCCATAGCTTTCTTGCTGCTCTGACATCTGTCACCAGTGATACTGCATCACTTTTCAGAGACATGAACAGCAGGCTGGGTTTTCCTACATGACCTACTCTCCTGAACGTCTCTTATTAGGCAAGTCAACGCGAGGCAATTTTATTTGTATAGCAAACATTCAACAGGGTAAATCAAGGTACTTTATGTGATTCAGTGATAAAGAAAAACAAAACATATGATACATGATTAAACAATGAAAAACATAGAACCCAGCATTGGAGAACGTAAAAACAGCAATTATAAAGCATGACAAGCATAAAATACAGAGAACATAAAGAACAGCTAAAACAGAAATTAATCATAAAACAACATATGATACATCATTTACTCAAAAGCAGCTCTAAACAGATGAGTTTTAAGTTATGATTCAAAGTAGCTCAGTGTTTCAGCAGCTTTGCAGTCATCAGGAAGTTTGTTCCAGATAAGGGGAGCATAGAAGCTAAAAGCTGTTTCTCCATGTTTAGTTCTGATTATAGGGATGATCAGTAAACTATAGTTGGAGGACCTGATTGGTCTGGGTGGTTGCTATAGTGACAGCAGGTCTTCAACATACTTTGGTAGTAGACCATTCAATGATTTATAAAGTAGTGGGAGTATTTAGAAGTCTATATTCTGAGCTACAGGAAGCCCTTTTCAAACCTGCCATGAAAACCTGTAATTTTCCAGACTGTCTTTTTTACTTCTGAGTCTGAAAGTGTGAAGCTGTAAGTGCACACATTGCTTCACACTCATTTCATTTCACTTCTATTTTCCATCCAGCTTCATCAATCTTGAGCTTATCCATGTGTGCAGAACAGCAAACATCACAAAGATGAGCACTGTGATGAGTTCTCCTGTTTTGGCCATCTTTGCAGGAATTACTTTGTTTAGGGAAATGACACATGTATGCATGTTGCACTAATGCTACATTCCATTTGTCTCAGATACTCGGGCGTCTGAGTCGCTGTATGCGAGAACGTGACGTAATTCCCGACTTGAAGCGTTCCAGTTTGTCTCACTAAACTCCGAGTCGGAAAGAACATGGATGCTTTGAGGGCAGCAGCTGCCGAGGGGCGGGGCTAGTTATTGCTATTGTTGTTAGCGACATAGCATCTTCAGCAGACCAGCATGAAAAACAAAGCTGTACATTGTATTGCATGCACAGCAAGGCAATGCAATGTATAAAGTGGTGATTGGATTAAAGCAGAAATGTTGTTCAGTATGTAAGAGCATTTAAAAACGACACTGAAATTACCAACATAGTACAAAGAAAATACATCTCAACTATGGGAACAGCCATCTTTGTTCTCCAAGTAGCCCGCTCTACTCTGTCTACTATCCAGATATTCGAGTTGGAGCTAAAATATTCTGACCACCATGTGGACCAATATAAAATAATGTTATGCCTGTATTTTAAGGAAATACCTTTGATTCTCTAAAATCTAATATCTAAATTATATCCCCCATAGAGCTCCGGACCCGATGTGACACTAAGGTCTTTGCCGCGACACTGGCAGGCAGGAATCAATGGACCTGCCTATTATTTTACTAAGTCTGAGTTGATTTCCCTTTTTTAAAACAAAATATATTATTGTTTATACTGGGGAAATAAAAAGATTTAACCTCTCCAATTATTAAAAGTTCATCAACAAAACAGTTGATTTGAGGCTGAGTGAATCTTTAACTTTATGGAAGTTTAAAGATGTAATTTTAAAAAGGTAAATAGTTTTCACAATCATTTGGAAAAAGCAGCCAATCTGTCACGTATTTGGTGTAGTTTAGTGGGGCGCTGGAGATGAATATTTTTTATTACATGAAGCATTGTCAAACTTAAACTTTATGAGGCCCAAACGTATTTCAAAGTTGTTGAAACAACAATTTCCAAAATTCAAAATTCTATCCTCCATAGGTGATGGGAAAAACATCCCAAACCCTGAAAAACATTAACAAAAAATGAAGAAAAGCTACAGAACAATGATTATTAAGGACACTAACATATGCTCCATAAATTTTGGAGCTTTGCAACTTTAGCTCAGTGTGAAGTCTCTTAAGTTTTCTCAAGAGCAATTCAGTAAATTCAGTTAACCACATTTCATAGCCCCTGTATTTACTCTTAATAAATGGCTTAATAGCTAAATAATTTTATTGTATCTGTCACACTACAGAGATTTTTTGGAATGGATTCTCCTGTGTGTCTAAACTTGACTTTTCACTAAAGCTGTGTCCACAAACATCACAGCTGAATGGTTTCTCTCCTGTGTGGATTCTCTTGTGTGTGTCTAAATTTGACTTTTGACTAAAGCTGTGTCCACAAAGATCACAGCAGAATGGTTTCTCCCGTGTGGATTCTCCTGTGTTCTAAATGACTTTAGATAAAGCTGTGTCCACAAATCAGCTGAATGGTTTCTCTCCAGTGTGGATTCTCCTGTGTTTGTCTAAATTTGACTTTTCACTAAAGCTGTGTCCACAAACATCACAGCTGAATGGTTTCTCTCCTGTGTGGATTCTCCTGTGTTTATCTAAACTTGACTTTTGACTAAAGCTGTGTCCACAAAGATCACAGCTGAATGGTTTCTCTCCTGTGTGACTTTTGACTAAAGCTGTGTCCACAAAGATCACAGCAGAATGGTTTCTCTCCTGTGTGGATTCTCCTGTGTTGGTCTAAATGAGACTTTTGACTAAAGCTGTGTCCACAAAAGTCACAGCTGAATGGTTTCTCCCCTGTGTGGATTCTCCGGTGTTTGGCTAAATTCGACTTTACACTAAAGGTGTGTCCACAAAGATCACAGCTGAATGGTTTCTCCCCAGTGTGGATTCTCTGGTGTTTGGCTAAATTCGACTTTACACTAAAGGTGTGTCCACAAAGATCAGAACTAAATGGTTTCTCTCCTGTGTGGATTCTCCTGTGTTTAGCTAAACTTGACTTTTGACTAAAGCTGTGTCCACAAAGATCACAGCTGAATGGTTTCTCTCCTGTATGGATTCTCCTGTGTTGGTCTAAATGAGACTTTTGACAAAAGCTGTGTCCACAAAAGTCACAGCTGAATGGTTTCTCCCCTGTGTGGATTCTCCGGTGTTTGGCTAAATTCGACTTTACACTAAAGGTGTGTCCACAGAGATCACAGCTGAATGGTTTCTCTCCTGTGTGGATTCTACTGTGTTGGTCTAAAGCTGACTTTTGACTAAAGCTGTGTCCACAAAGATCACAGCTGAATGGTTTCTCTCCTGTGTGGACTCTCCTGTGTTCGTCTAAACTTGACTTTCGACTAAAGCCGTGTCCACAAAGATCACAGCTGAATGGTTTCTCTCCTGTGTGGATTCTCCTGTGTTGGTCTAAACTTGACTTTCGACTAAAGCTGTCCCCACAAAGATCACAGCTGAATGGTTTCTCTCCTGTGTGGATTCTCCCGTGTCTGACTAAATTAGACTTTTGACTAAAGCTGTGTCCACAAAGATCACAGCTGAATGGTTTCACTCCTTTGTGGATTCTCCTGTGTTGGTCTAAATCTGAGTTTTGAGTCTCTGCATCATCCTCACTCATGATAGAAGAGGTAGAAACAGGAAAACGGTCAGTGTTGTCCTCCTTCACACAGAGCTGCTTTTCCTCCTTATCAGTCAACACTTCCTCCAATTCTTCTTTTATGTAGGAGGACTCTGGAACCTGTAGGACCAGACCATGACTCGTTTCTTCAGGAGCTTCCATTTTAACAGGCAGCATCTCCTTGAAACCTGAAGAAACACAATATGGATACAATTAACAAATTTAACTTCATATTCACACAAATTGCATTAAAAAAGCATTTGCTCCCTTACAGCAGGGGGGCTGTAGTTCATAGGAACCAGAAGGTTGTAGGATCAAGTTCAGCTTGCTCACAAATCACTTCACCATAAGGTAAATGACTTCACCTCAAGTGGCCAAACAATTTAAATATTGTAATATTATGCTGTGTGAACTTTTTGTTGAATGTGAATCTAGTATAAAGCCTCTTTGTGTCGTCATCTTGACTAGAAAACCTTTATATGTATTTATATACAGTGGTCCCTCATTTGTTGCAGGGGTTACCTTCTAAAAATAACTCATAATAGGCGAAATCCGCGAAGTAGTCATCTTTAGTTTTTACAAATATTTATGTTTTATGCATAGACTGTATAAAACAATGGACTAACCTTCCGGTACGTCCCCGTCTAAGCGTTAGCCTAGACGGACCTGTCAATCAAAAGGACACGCCCCTAATTATTCATAATTTCAAAATTAAATTACAAATAAACGGAGGAGTTAGAAAAAATTCACCCCCTCAGAGTTGTCATGATGGTAAACCTGAACTATCTAACCTAAAATGTTTTTTTTGAACCAGGCTGTAAACATGTTTATTTTTGCTGTAAATTGGCCTTTCTAACATGGGAGTCAATGGGAAGTTGCTCCTTTTTGCAGCCAGCCCCCAGTGGATGAGGAAGGAACTGCAATTTTTGTTATTTCCGCGTTGGCTTCACATTCTGCGGGCGGAGTTTGCCCCTTGGTTTTATGTCACACTTTATAAACTTTTCTCAGACATACATTAACATTTCTTTCTAAGTGAGAAACAAAGTTCTGCCTGTTAAAATGTTTATATTTTAGAGGGATAGGCTATGAATACGTGGACATTGCATTAAATATCTTAGTGTGGTTCAGACAAACCATCCAAGCCAATTTAATTAGTAATTTGACAACCCACTCCTAAATATGTATTTAAATAGGCAGATGAACAAGTTTACAGGTGTTTTTTGTTTTGTAACCCAGGTTGTAGTGTGCAAAACAGAGGAAGATACTGAAAGACTTTAGAATTAGAATATTTAGAAAAAGTGCAGATTATGCATTGTACTGTGCATTACAAAGTAAACGTGTAAACTTCCAATAACTTAGTATGGATTAGATGGATAGATGGAGTCAGCGAGATCGAGCTGGAAGGCTTTAGAGTCGGCGTCTCAGGAAGATATCGTAGTGCCAGGTAAGTTAAATATGTTCTTTTAACTTTAAGTAATTTCTTCAATAACCATTCAGAATTGCTGAATTCTCTGAGTATCGGGTTCTCAACAGATTCCCCTCCTGCAGGAGCAGATTCTGGTTCAAACATGTATGGTTGAACTACTGCAACCACGTCTGTAACTTTCACACATAGCGGTGACAATGAGTGGGTTGTGAGCAAAGATTGTAGAATCGTTGGGCGTGGCCAAGTTAACAGCAGCTCATGTAATATGTAATGAGCAGCAGAAACAGCCCAATCTGTAAGGGGCTGAAACAGACGATAATAGAGGTTGGTAACAATGGGCTTTATGCACAGCCCAACTAGTAGAACTTCCAGTTTGTAATAAGCCACTAAAACCCTTTGTATGTACATCTGCGGGAAGCTGTGGGAGTGAAGCACGGAGGTAAAAAGATGGATTAGATATTAATATTATTCAAGACGTATAGTATAGTAGATGAAACCATTATTCAAGTTTCAGCAGCGGGAAGCTAACACCTGAACACTGTTCCTTTCTTTACCTTATCAGCTAAATATATTCCAGCTATCAGTTTTCACACATTTCCAGAGGCGGCTAAAGCTAGGTGCTGCACTGGTTTTTATTTTACTGGAAAAACTATTCTATCAGGGAGAGAAGACCTTGTGTTTGGGAGCGTACAGCTAGTCTGGAGAAGGTGGAAACTGAGGAAGTAGTTAGACTCCACAATCACTACAACTGTGTTGGTCCAGATCCTGCTTTTGTGGATAATGTACTGGAAGAAAACCAGAGACTGATCAACTACGACAACAGCTGGAGCAAATGTCTTTCTCATGTTTTTGGGATACAGCGATTTGGTGGTTCTGACATGGACATTTGGTTTTTCACCAGGTGTGTGCATTTTGTAGTTTTGTTATACTTTGACCAGGTACAGAGGCCCTCTTGTGATTAGCTAACACGGACCGCTAGCTTAGCGTTGCTTAGCTCATATCATCCGGCATTGTCATTCCCCGGTCTCAGAAATTATGTCCATTATCGTGATGTCACATCACTGGAAAGCTTAAAGTCTCAGCTTTCAGAATCTGTTGGAATTACGTTGATAGCGCAAACGGTTGAAGAGTTACGGTACTTTAAAGTATACAGTATAAGCCAACACAGCTACTCTAAGAGGCATACAAGATCGAATTCATATAGAAATATATAGTAATGCCAACATGTTAGCTAGCATTAGCATGCTAGTTAGCATTAGCATGCTAGGTGTTAGCATTTTAGCTAATTTGACCTTTTTGACTATATTTTGGTCCTCATCAAGTCAATAGTAATGCCAACCCCTTAGCTAGCATTAGCATGCTAGTTAGCATTAGCATGCTAACTGTTCAGCACCCACACCGTGGCCGTCCCTTCTCTAAATTTCCTGAAATATAATATTATATAGAAATATGGGCCATCTTTGATCAAGCAAAATTAATGAGATGAAGGCTGATCGATCAGTGGGTAGCTTTTAAGTTGTCCTCATCAGTGACCTAATCAGACCAAAATGATTATATCTGTCTGGCTTTTTATGATGGTACCTCCGAGCTACTGCTGTTAGCTAAACACACTCATAATTGAGAATAAAGTTGATTATGTATAGCTTAAAGCCCTTCATTCGCTTGCTTGCAGATGTCACTTTATGTTTGTGGAAAATCCAGTGGGCATAATCAGTCGTGATGCGCTGATGGTCTTGAAGACAGTGAGTTAAAAATTCTATTTTGTCCAGTCTGTAATGTAGGGACAACTTTGAACTGGAAGTGATGGTGCTGGTTTATCTAACCAGGAAGGGACTGTGCATTAAGCCCATTGTTTCCTACAAGCTATTTCCGGCAAACAACTTCAGAAACATGTTTTCTGGAACTCATAGACCCATTTTAAATAGTAAGAATTTGTCATATGTCTCCTTTAAGTCAAGTAGTAGAGAGGCAAGGTCTGACTTAACAGTTGCCGAATATTCCACATTTCTCAAATATGGAATTAAGAGTTTTGTCTATGAAAAAAATAGTTTCTTAGAAAACGATTGATGAGGGTGTGAGAAAGAAAATCTTTTCCTTTAGATTAAAAAAATGTCAAGGATCTATGGAGCCTATTTCCTTCATATATGTGAATATGACCTGCACATTCTTTGAAAAAGAGCCAGGTTTAGGATTAAAACAATCTAATGTTGGATTCATAACAATTAAAGTCTCCAACAAAAATGACATAGCGAGAGTTTATATTTGGAGTTTGAGAGACCAATTTGTTAATGAACCCAGCATCATCCCAATTAGATGTATATATATATATATATTAACAAATACAATAGGCATTATGGTTAAGTGAACAGTAACCTATAATAAATCGTCCCTGTGGATCTGGTATAGTCTGAAATTGAACTTTTTTGCCAAGTATAAAAAACATATTCAGGGTTTAAAAGAAATGAAAAGATATGTGTTGTCTCACAATGATCCTTTCCTTTTAAGTAAATATAATTTATTTATATAGCGCCTTTCACATATCAGGATCACAAAGCGCTTCACAATTAGACATGCATAGAGAGACAATACACATACAATATACATTTTACAGTACAACCTGTCCAAGATAATGGCAAACAAACAATACAAACAGAACCAGGGGCCTGTACCATGAAGGTAGCTGAACAAAGTCGGGGTTACAGGATTGGTTTTGAGTTGACAAAACCAAACTGATGCAATCAGGCTTTATTGATACCATGACGCAGCTCATCAACTTTCTCTGTCAACTCAGGCTTTGATCCTTAAGCTTTGATTAATCCACACGCGTGTGCACATAAAAGAGTGACGTCGACACTGAACAACCAATCACGTTCGATATGGATAGAGCGAGAGCTATATACATTTCAGTGGAGGAGCAAGAGATAATTCTTCAGAAATATGAAGAATATAGAAGTATTATTCAAGTACACAGTAACACTGTATCTGCTGCCAAAGCAAGAGAACAATCTTGGAGGAAGATTGCTGATTGCGTTAATGTGTAGGTTAAACAATTATTTGTGTTATAAATATATATATATATATGAAAGTGTGAAATATGCTTTTTTGAATAAAAAAAAATAAGTGTGAAATGTTAAATTACTTTATGTGATGTCACCCTATCAAGATATCTGGTAATTTTATAAAAGCCCTCTTTTACGGACATGGTCGATAAATGTGAGGGCATTACCACACCTAAACATTTAAGTACATATTCAGACATTGACAATAACACATCAGGAGGAATTTTTGGGGGGGGGGCATGTCTACAAGCTGACGTGCTGAAACAGATGTGCACAGTCTGCTTTCTGAAGTGGGAAGGAGATTGGAGGTACAGCTAGAGCAGTGATGACAAGGAAAGTGTGCATGTGTAAGGATGTGAGTCCGTGTGTACGTCAGTAATCAGTAGCACATGAACTCCACACAGCTCAATCCCACCGTCTGTTCACCTATTATGTAATTTGTGTCCTTGGAGAGCTGAACAAGCTCATAGTTGGAGGTGTGGCGGGGTAGGGTGGGGGGAAGGAGCGTTATTCTACATTCACATCCAAGGACGTATGTTTGGTCTAAGCCGAATTCCAATTGATAAGAAATGAACAGGCAAAGATCACTTTTCCTTCTTCGCCTTAAGAGTCCATCAAAGAGGTCTCCCTTCCAGCCAAATCAGGGGTCATTTCCATTCCAGCCGGCTGAGATCTTCTCCAAGTTGTTTCCCCACACAACAAAAAAACAAGTTCATGCTCGAAAATCGCAAAAATCTGAGCGTTACAACAGCCATGCAGCTTCCCGCTTCCAGCCAATTTCTGCCTTAAAAGCCATAAATTTACAACACCTCAGAAAATCCACCATGCGATAAGCAGCAGATATCCAATTGTCCAGATGTTTCTAGTGTCTCGATAGTCAAAGTGAGAGACGCAGGATCCTCCACAGTAATCCATAGGGACAGCTCGGCACTCCCTTATTGCCTTCTCTGGGAAAAAGAATTTGCTCAGCAGACCATCTGACCAGTCCATGTCCAGATCCATCATTCATTATTAAGGGGGAGAATGCAAAAAAGGCTCCATAGCAGCAGACAGACAAAGGGCTGTGTGATAAGACACACTAGGGAGGGAGAAAGATAAAAAGTGTCTGCTCTCGCTGAGTGCCGGATGTAGTGAGACGCACTCCGTAACTTTTACACCATAAAAACATGTTTCTTTTTGATGATGTTTATTTTCGGAGCCGTCACTACATGGGGGGGGGGGGGTCCTTCTGCTGAAAAACGTACTATAGAACTTTTCACCGGTGGACCGCTTCCTCGGAAGTACTGACAGAGTTTCGCTTTACGACAGTAAGGATATAATAACAAACCTACGGTTTTGATACTTGAGCCATGGCAAATACACAAAAGAAACCAAAGACGAAGCCATCAGAAGAAGCAAGGAAAAGAAACTGGAAGAGCTGAAAGCTGCTGTAGCGTCACTACTGGTAAAAGCTGGTTATGATGATACCAGGACTACATCTGTTCTGCACTCAGTGTGAATCAGGGGTAAGGAAAGTTGCAGCATGCAGCTTATGACCAGGTTGTTCCCCTCGTTAACAGCGCACCTCCTGTTGTTCCTTCCCCTTCTTCATAGAGCATTAAGCTGGGAGAAGACACAGGTCAGAGAACACTTCCTTCCCCTCAATGCTGTGAAAGGTCTTTTCAGTCAAACTGTTGCTCAGTTTAGGTCAAATTAGGATTAGCTTCTAAAACCCAGTGTTACAACTTTTCAGTTTTATATGGTCAGCCGCAGTGAATGAGACAGAGATACAGCAGGATGTATGGATGCTGAACTAGCTGTGTTGCAACTGGATTGGTAATAGACCTGGGTGAAATATCGATTGAATAAATTAATTGCAAATTTTTTTTTGGATGCAATTTTAAAAAAAGTAAATCAAGTTTCTGTGCAATGCCGCATTTTGGCTCTCCGAAGCTTCCTTAGTAGTTGTTTCACATTGCAGTACAGCAAGTGACACATAACACCATAGGACACACGAAACAGTAATAGCAAGCGACAACTTAGTAACTTGTGATAGTGCCAAGTTAGTTCCCAATAAAGGAATAAAATCATCTGTTGTCGGGAACTGGTATGGGTTTACTGTGACTGTTGCTGACTTTCTCTCGTGAGAAAGTCAGCAGAGAGCCCGAGGAGCTGTCCTTTTATTAAGGAACACCCGACATGTGGTACTTATTGTTTTCAAAAATTGGTAATTATTTTATTTTTTATCAGAGGTTTTATTTAAGGCCATATCTACCAGGCCTAATTGGTAAGTAAACAATGCTTGTTCCGAGGTTATTTGGGCATGATGATGTGATACACTACCAGGAAAACTGTTTGACAGTTTACCAACTGACACACTGTTAGTTTGATGTTTTGTTGTTTTGACTGGCGAGCTTGTAAAACAGTCAGTACACTTCTTTAGATGCGCTCCATAGAGATTTATTTTCATGACAGTGACGTTACGCCGCCAGCCTTTAGAGGCCAGAGGGAAAATCTCTGCAAAGTTACAGAGTGTGTCTTTAAGAGGCTGTTATTCCCTTCTGCTATGCTGCAAGTGGCACAGAGGTGTTTAACCCTAACCTAACCCTGGGTTTTTCTCCCTTTAATAAGGAAAAAACATACAGATGAGCTTTTTTTTCCCCCCAACCCTCGATCCAGCCCAACCGTATGTATATCTTTTCATATATGCAATGTGGTGCGCTGCTAGAGGTGGCTGCTATACCACAGTATGCCTGCATCTGTATGTGTTAAAATGTTGTTAGTCTGTCTACTCTTGATCGGGCTGTACTGACATTAATTTCCTCTCATGAGAAAAAAAAAGGATTATTAAATTACTCCTGACGCAGCTGATGACCTCTTATCCTCCTAATGAGTTAACTGATCTGCTCTGCTCATCATGATACAGTTACAGTTTGTAACCTTCGTTTTTTACTATTCACAGCAGAAGGTCTGTCGTCTTAGCCTTCATATGGAATATTTTCACAGCATGGATTATTGTGTACAAGCAGCTACTTCATGTTTGGTGGTCTGGATGGACCCAGAGAGGCATAGACTACATCCTGCTTCGTCTTTAACCCACTAGCGATAGCTTCAACAGGGTGAAGCCTATATGAATAAGGAACGTTACATACTGTAGTGTTTCTTCTATGTTAATTTTGGAGTGGTGGCCCACCATGGTTTCATTTTCTGCCGCTGCTGTATCAGAAATTGGGCAGATGCACAATAGTCGCGGTTGCCTTTTAAATGATCCTGCCGACATAATGCACCCCCCGTTGGCTGCCGCTCACATTGCAATTTAACAAGTAGAATTATTCAGAGGTAATTGGAGCTGTCCAGTTTAACTCCACATAGCCTACTGTTGTGTTGATGAGGCTTTTTGTCCAAACCGTAGCTTTATTCTGAGTGAATTATTAAACTTAACAGCTCCACCAAAAAACGTCACCGCGTTGGGTCCGTTTTAAATGGACAATGTTCAACTTGTCAGTTCTGTCAGCTCACACGTCCTGATATCAAACCATCTGGGGCGCCGCATGATGTAGTGGTTAGAGTGGGCACCCCTGGTTCGAGTCCTGTCCCAGGCAAGATTTGCCAAATGCCTCCCCCCACCTCTCCCCCCCCCTCAAACTCATTCCACCTTCAATAAAGGCCACTAATGCCCAAAAATCCTTAAGAAAAGCATGAGGAAACAGCGGTAATTGAGTTACTTATATAGAGGCATGTAAATCACTTACCTTTCTGCGATACTCTCCGTTTTGAAACCAAATTAAGTAACCTATATGAATCGTGTAGATTCGATGAGAAAAAGCAACAGCGGGTCCTGTCCGCCATGACTCTCCACAGCAGCAACAGGTGTGATGCTGTTCGTCACGTTCTCCAGCAGGGAGAATGGTGTGTTCAGGTAGCAGGGGTGGTCATAACAATGCTAATCGCGACAGAATAAGCAGGAATGTAAAAATCTGAGGAAATGGCAGCAAACGCGGTAGCAAACCCGAGAGAAAACAGACTGCTAATAAACTGGTAAACAGCAGTGAAGTTTAAGCTTGGTTTATGCTTGACGCATCAGCGTGGTCCGCAAATTACGTCATTTGAGCAACCACGCCTCTCCGCGCGGCCACCGCGGAGACACTAATTTCCGCACCGCACACCTAGGAAATTTTTGTAACAACGTGGAGGGTCCCGCGCGGAAAAACATGGCGGAGGTTTGTAAATACAGGCATTTTTATGAATTGGCCGATAGAGATCGCTGTGATCAACTATGTTTTAATGGACGAGTGGACGGTCTCCTTTTTCGTCTTTTTTCCTAAGTAAACAGCATAAAAGTTCTGCTTTGTTTAAGCTCACGGGTGTCGCCATCTTGTAAACAACAGTGATTACTACTTCTACTATGGTGTAGTGTTGTATGCATGCCATAGAGCCCTACACTGCCCCCTACAGTCTTTGAGAATATTTATTCTCAGCAGACACAAGCCGCAAAAAGTATAAACGCTGCTAAAGGGCATCTTGCCCGGCTCAGCGCGTCTTATTTCCGCGCGGAATGTTCATGTGTCAAGCATAAACCAAGCTTTACTTTCCTATCAACAGACGCCGTGAAAAAACCCTGAGAGAAATCAGACTGCTGATAAGCTGGTAAACCACAGTAAAGTTCACTTTCCCGCTGCAGATGATGATGATAGAGAGGTTTGATGAAGATCATCAACAGTGGATCAAACTATTTGATGAGCCGGTTGGTTATTGTGGATGGATCTGTAAAATTCTGAGCCCTATAATTTCCTTTCTGTTGTTTTATGTAGTGAATCGACTAATGGAGCCTCATAAACAAAATAAACAGGTATGTCCACCTGTTCTTGAAATAAATGCCAATAAATACTATAAATCCATATGTAGAAAATAAATAGGCCTATATAGAAAAATGTAAATAATAATATTCAAAATAAAGTAAGTTTTAAACTATGTAAAAAAGATAAACGCCCATAAAATTATTCCAAACCAAAATTTCCAATGCTTGATGATGTCATAATATGCAAATTCGATGTGTGATTAGATTTGCTCCTGTTATGGAAATATTTATATTGAGATATTTATTAAGAATGAGTTGTTCTGTGTATTCTCAAGGCTCATAGTAACTGTGTATTAGATATTTGATTTGGGTAAGTGGTTTTGCTGAATCATAGCTTATGATGTCGGTCATATCACACAGACATAGCACCACGTCAGCGTCTCTATGGGAGACGAACCTGGAGCCTGGAAAATGCTGACGAGGCCTTGGACGGAACTGGTTTCTTCCAGTCGAGGTTACCTGAGTGTCTAAAGAACTTCACCAAAGAATCTTGTTTAGCGAGTGGATTGAGATTAGCCCAAGGTTGTCAGAGTCCTTAAAATACACGGTCATTTAGAGGGAAGGGAAGCGTCTAGCTTTTGTCATTTTCATCACGACACTGTAACTGAGCCTCCTAAAATTATAATTAAACCTCCAAGTAACATGAAGGAATCTCTCTCACCTCTTTATTTCAAATGCCTTTTTCCCCATCACAAACTTTGGAATATGCTGAGGGTTTTTCTCATTTACAATATACCTTTATCTATAACCATATTAAAGCTACAACATTTTGAACTAGTGATATCAAAACTGAATATTTCATAGAAAAACCCCGGCGCCTAAAGAGTTAACGCATTAGTCACAAGTAAAGGATGGTGGTGGTAAGTCTACAGTCTTCTTAACCTTTAACATTTCTTTCTAACCTTAACTTCTTGAACACACCGTTTTTAGAGGATGTGGTGGTAAAGAAAAGAAAACGATCAGTGTTTTCCTCCTTCACACAGAGCTGATTTTCCTCCTGATCAGTCAACACTTCCTCCATTTCTTCTTTTATGTAGGAGGACTCTGAGACCTGCAGGACCAGATCATGACTCGTTACTTCAGGTTCTTCCATTTTAACAGGCAGCATCTGCTTGATACCTGAAGGAACACAATATGGATACAATTAATAAATGTAACTTTGGATTCACACAAAGTGCAGTAATAAAGCATTTGTTCCCTTACAGCAGGGGGGGGCTGTAGTTCATAGGAACCAGAAGGTTGTAGGATCAATTCCAGCTTCCTCTCATATCACTTCACCACCAGGTAAATCACTTCACCTCAAGTGGCCAACCAATTTATATGTTTGAATATTATGCTGTTTGTGTTTTTGGTTGAATGTGAATCTGGTATAAAGCCTCTTTGTTTGCTTACTTTGACTAGAAAACCAATATATGAATATATATAAGAATATCTTGTCACTTTTGTCTTAATAAAGGTTTTAGATATTGAAACAAATTGTAATAGCCAACAGGGAGAGCCAGAGTAAATGCAGAGGTTTAAAATCAGGATTTTGATTAAATAGGGAAAAATATGTCCAACCCCAGGGTTTTTTCCTAGGTTATAAAAGGTCAGCAAACATCATTTATTTTTTGGCCCATATGGATTTACGTTAGTAGCCCAGTGTTTCCCTTACATGCGTAACCATGGCGCTCCACCACAGTAGAAATTCCTGCGCCACGCCTACAAAATGCCATTTTGAGCAGCAAGTACTTAATTTAATATGTACATACTCTGGTACGACTCGCTCCTCTATGAAAAAAAGCTAAAAACATTAGAGTTCTGTGATAAATATGCTCTACTCATGTCTAACAATATGATGCAGCAACGCAGTGAAGCAGTTTCAGCCAATCATATTAGAAAAACTGAGAATAACGAGGCTAACGAACGTAACATCTCCCCCCTTCTCCATACCTCCTCCTGTCGTCTGCCTCAGCTCTTCCTCCCTCCATCCTCCGTTTCTCACTCGCTTCACTTGGAGCTAAAAGGTAAACTGCGTTTTTGAGTCACAGACCTGCCAGCTTTTAGTAAATGTGAACCACGTCTATTGTTACTTTCACTGTGGAAACATTCGAGCCGAAGTTTAAGTGAAAAAAAGAAAAGTTTGCAAGCAAATTTTTGTATGAAAATTTTCAGACCTGCTGAACATGAGAGTCCATGTCCCTCAGAAGTTAGTAAATAAATAGAATAACAATGGCCATGCTTTAAACCCTCTAAAGTTCCTCATCATGTAGTTTGCACAGTGTGAAATTATGATGTGGACATCAGCCACCAGGGATGTGCAGACAATTTACAAGTCCAGCCTGGTGACGTGTGCTTATGAGCTGTAAGCTAATGTTATTACATTCTGAAAAACATAATTGTGATATACACATTATTACCTTTTTTAATTAAATGAACAAAAATATTTAAGAAATTAATAAAAAAATAAGTATGAAATAATTCAATGCAGTTGACCTGGGGCTATTAGCCTGTGGCTATTAGCATGTGGCTATTAGCCTGTGGCTATTAGCATGTGGCTATTAGCATGTGGCTATTAGCCTGTGGCTATTAGCCTGTGGCTATTAGCATGTGGCTATTAGCCTGTGGCTATTAGCCTGTGGCTATTAGCATGTGGCTATTAGCCTGTGGCTATTAGCATGTGGCTATTAGCCTGTGGCTATTAGCCTGTGGCTATTAGCCTGTGGCTATTAGCCAACCAACCAACCAACTGTGGCTATTAGCCTGCGGCTATTAGCATGTGGCTATTAGCCTGTGGCTATTAGCATGTGGCTATTAGCATGTGGCTATTAGCCTGTGGCTATTAGCATGTGGCTATTAGCATGTGGCTATTAGCCTGGGGCTATTAGCATGTGGCTATTAGCCTGGGGCTATTAGCATGTGGCTATTAGCCTGGGGCTATTAGCATGTGGCTATTAGCATGTGCCTATTAGCATGTGCCTATTAGCATGTGCCTATTAGCCTGGGGATATTAGCATGTGGCTATTAGCCTGGGGCTATTAGCATGTGGCTATTAGCCTGTGGCTATTAGCATGTGGCTATTAGCATGTGACTATTAGCATGTGGCTATTAGCATGTGGCTATTAACATGTGGCTATTAGCATGTGGCTATTAGCCTGTATAAGGACACAATCAAATCAAGTGGAAATGTTTTGTTTTGCTGTTCAACTTTAAAATGTCCAATGCAGATATTTTAGAGTCGGGTCAAATATTAAAAACTGTCTTTCTCTGAACTAGTCAAAATAAGAACTATGAACGTGTGTGCGTGATTTGCAGACCGTCAACTAGGGATGAATGATTTTGGAAAATAATCTGTGATTATTTTCTTCAATATTGCAACTGCGATTTAATTTGAGATCATTTTAATGGGGCTTTTTTCATGCATTTTTTAACTAATGCAGGCAAAAAGATCAATGTGTATTATTATAAACAATAGGCAAGGCAAGTTTATTTGTAGAGCACAATTCATACACAATGCAATTCAAAGTGCTTCACAGTTGCATAAATTAAAACAGATAACAGGTACAAACTATCCAATGGGT
>JAPXFQ010002848.1:0-240705 GCA_028564705.1 Apricaphanius iberus
AGCCGAACCTTCTGATGTACTAAAATTATTAGCTTCATCTAAACCTTCAACTTGCGTTTTAGACCCAATCCCAACTAAACTCTTAAAAGAAGTTTTCCCTCTGATCGCTGCTCCAATTTTAGATATAATGAATCTATCCTTAGTCAATGGATATGTACCACAGGAGTTTAAGATAGCTGTAATTAAACCTCTACTTAAGAAACCATCTCTTGATCAAAACGACTTAATTAACTATAGACCGATATCTAATCTTCCCTTCTTATCTAAAATTCTTGAGAAAATAGTTGCACACCAGATATGTGAGCATTTAAACAATAATGAGCTGTTTGAGAAGTTTCAGTCAGGCTTTAGAGCTCATCATAGCACTGAAACAGCTCTGGTGAAGGTTACTAATGATATTCTCATAGCCTCAGACAATGGACTGGTGACCATTCTGGTCCTGTTAGATCTCAGTGCTGCCTTTGACACTGTTGATCACAATATTCTCATAGAAAGGCTTCAAAGTGTCGGTATAATAGGAACAGCCCTAGGTTGGTTTAAATCTTATTTGTCTAACAGATTTCAGTTTGTTCAAGTAAATGATAAACCCTCCTCAACCTCAAAAGTTACTTGCGGAGTACCACAGGGTTCAGTGCTTGGGCCGATTCTTTTTACTATATATATGCTTCCTATTGGTAAAATAATTAGGCAGCATGGGATAAAATTCCATAGTTACGCAGATGATACACAGCTATATCTATCCATAAATCCTGATGAATCCAATCAGTTAGGTAGACTACAGGCATGTCTGGAAGACATAAAAACTTGGATGACTCTAAACTTCTTGCTTCTGAATTCTGATAAAACAGAAGTTGTCGTCTTTGGACCAGAAGCTCTGAAAAAGAAACTACTTAGTCAACCCCTTCACCTAGACGGCATTAAATTAGCCTCCAGTAATAAAGCAAAGAACCTCGGTGTTATTTTTGACCAAGATATGTCATTTAGATCTCACATTAAAGAAGTCTCTAGGATTTCCTTTTTTCACCTTAGGAATATTGCAAAAATTAGAACCATCCTGTCCAGGAATGATGCTGAAAAACTAGTCCATGCCTTTATTACTTCAAGACTGGATTACTGTAACTCTTTATTATCAGGTAGTCCACAGAAAACAATTAAAAGTCTTCAGTTAGTCCAAAATGCTGCTGCTAGGATTCTGATGAATATTAAAAGAAGAGATCACATTTCCCCTGTTTTAGCTTCTCTTCACTGGCTCCCAGTAAAATCTAGAATAGAATTCAAGATCCTCCTTCTGACATATAAAGCTCTTAATAATCTAGCTCCATCATACATAAGAGACCTGATTGTTCCATATGTTCCTAACAGGGCCCTTCGCTCTCAGACTGCAGGTTTACTGGTAGTTCCTAGGATTTCTAAAAGTAGAATGGGTGGCAGATCTTTCAGCTATCAGGCTCCCCTCCTATGGAACAGGCTCCCAGGGTTGGTTCGTGAAGCAGACAATTTGTATATCTTTAAAACTAGGCTTAAAACTTTCCTCTTTGACAAAGCTTACAGTTAGAGATATGTTAATAGGTAGTTAGAGACAGGTTAGACAGGTAGCTAGGAAGAGATAGGTTAATGTTAGTAGCTAGGTAGAGTGTCAAAAGCTAGGAAGGGATATGAAGAGGTAGAGTAGCTACGTAGAGATAGATTAATGTAAGCCAAGTAGAGAGTGTTAGTAGCTAGGTCTCCTAGTAGCTAGGAGACAGGTTAATGTTAGTAGTCAGGTAGAGTATCAAAAGCTAGGAAGAGATAGGAAGAGGTAGAGTAGCTAGGTAGAGATAGGTTAATGTAAGCCAGGTAGAAAGTGTTAGTAGCTAGGTCTCCTAGTAGCTAGGAGACAGGTTAATGTTAGTAGCTATGCTGCTTTAGGCTAGGCTGTTGGAGGACATTATTAGGGTCTGTTCCTACTTTCTCTCCTACTTCTCCCCAACTGCATGATGTGCTGTCAATTCAAGCGCTAACCTGTTTTCTCTTAGTCTCTTCCTACAGTAGGTGCTCCTGACCCGCCCTGCTTGACGACCCTGACTAAGATGGCATTGCAGTGACGGAAAGTTCTCCACGTCCTGCAACAAACTTCTGCATCAGTTGTGTTGTTCTTTCTGTGTCTCTGTTCTGTGTCTCTGTTCTGTATTCTCCAAACCACAGACGGTCTCGGCAGATGACCGCTTGTGCTGAGCCTGGTTCTGCCGGAGGTTTCTTCCTGTTAAAAGGGAGTTTTTCCTTTCCACTGTCGCTTCCTGCTTGCTCAGTGTGAGGGATTGCTGAGAATTACACGACGCAATCTTCTGTGGTTCTCTAATTTCTAAATTAAACATTGTATTGTAATAACTCTTCTTGTAAAGTGCCTTGAGATGACATCTGTTGTGAAACGGCGCTATATAAATAAACTGAATTGAATTGAATTGAATAGTTAATAATTCGCTTCAAGGAGCCTAGTGTGGTGGCAACCAAATGCACCAAATGGGTTGCTTCTCACCCCCACCAGGTTAGAGCACTGGTTGGGGTTAGCGCCCAGTGAAAACTATCAGCAGAGTCCCCGGACAGAACAAAAGACGGGGGTGAGCCGCAAGAGGAGAAGAGTGTGCCCACCCCGGTAAAAACTCTCAGAAATTAACCAACTGGGGTCCCTCTGCGCCCATCAGAATAACGCGGGGATTTGGCACCTTCCTGTGGAAACAGGGGCAGCTGTGGTTCTTCTTATCCCACTTGGACAGAGCAAAGACAGAACTCCAAGGAGAGAGAGAGAGAGAGAGAGAGAGAGAGCGTGTACACAATATTGAAACTGTCAGAGGTGCAAAAATTAGGGTCCACAAGGAGGTGTAGAATTAAATTTTATCAAAAGATAATTCAGAAGCATTGGAACTGAGAAGTGGTCTGTGGTCACCACCTGCAGAACCACTCCTTTATTGTGGGTGTCTAGGTAATTGCTTATAATCTCCACCTGTTGTCTATACCATTTGCACAACAATTGATGTATGTCAAAATAATTGTCAGTCAGTTTGTTTCCTCGGTGGACAGTTTGATTTCACAGAAGT
This sequence comes from Apricaphanius iberus, assembly GCA_028564705.1. Taxonomy (NCBI): domain Eukaryota; kingdom Metazoa; phylum Chordata; class Actinopteri; order Cyprinodontiformes; family Aphaniidae; genus Apricaphanius; species Apricaphanius iberus. Next base: position 3,075 of record JAPXFQ010002848.1, read on the forward strand.
GTTAATGACTTGGAGTTACATTGTGTTGTTTAAGTGTTCCCTTTATTTTTTGAGCAGTTTATATTCAGCTTGCTTATTTTCCACTTCTGCTGTTCTTGTCATGTGTTTACATTATATCAGCAGGAGTAGAAGACTTTGTTGCCTGAAATTAAGAGTGCAACACATGCTGAAAAATATCCAACATCCAAAACAAAACTGTCTCTCAAATAAAAACGAGTTATGAACAGCACGTATTGTTTACTTTGCCAAAAAAGCATAATATTTTTGTTTCATGATTTAAAGATTTGGCAACATAAATGTGGAGTCAGGAATCCCCTGATAATTTAAGAAGTATTAGGGACAAGTATCTACAGATGGAAGTATAGACATTTTAAGGTTTTTTTCCTAATGTTTGTGTTCATTAATCCATTTTTGTGTGTAGTGAATGTGTAGTTCTTAATTCATATTACTAGATCAGTTTTATTAAAGTTGTTCTGTTCTATTGGTGTTTTTTGTTTGTTTTGTTTTCCACACTTCTCTGCCATCCAACAGAGGTGGAGGACTGGGATGTTTTCTTGTGTTCTTTGTTTACCCCCCTATCTTGTATCGTCAGTTCACACTTCTACCAGTAAAAGAAAAGAAAAGAGAAAGAAAAAAAAGAAGAGAAAAAGGGGGAAAAAAAGGTTTGTTTCCTGTTGACAAAAAACATCGGAAGTTTTTTTTTTTTTTTTTTTAAAAGAAAAATAATAGATCAATTCAAAAAAGAGGTAAGCCTTATAAAGCATAAGGTTTGGTGAACAGAATATTTGCTATATTGTATTAAAATGATAGTAAATAGCACACAAAAATACCTGACAGATAATTTTATATGACTGAAAATCCCATCAGCACATTATAAGAATATATATTCCACAATTTCTAAGTGATCACTAAGTAATGTAATTATGAAATATAGGACACCTACGTGCTTTTAAAAGCTGTAGTACTGATGTACTTGATTTATATTTAAAGTGTAAAAGTTGTTTAAACAAAATACCGTATATTTCTCTCATGATAGAATATATTTTACCATAAAGAACAGCAAGAGAAAATTATATTGCATAGATACAGTTTATAAAATGTTTAATTTAAAAGCAATTTCTAAACAAAATGTTTTTGGCACATTTCTCAAATTAGGCCTTTGTTTTATTATTTAATCTCCAACCCTTGATTTGTTGGAATTTGAAGACAGTAATTAACAGACTATTAGGTTTACTTGAAATATTATTTTTTTTCAGTATGGTAAACATTGTCTTACCAGACAAAATCTTCTTAACAATAAGCTCCGACATGGAAAACGAAAAAGTACATTGACTTTTTAGGCATGCTCCTTTAAATTAGAACTGGATTTTTGCATCTGTAAATTCCACACAAAAAAAACATTCTTTTGAGGGTTTATTGAAACTATTATTAATCAAGCAATGAAAAACTGTAGCTTCAGACTAGCTAACAATAACATCATTGTTGACACTTGTTAATCCAGAGGGCACTAGCAACAATACGACTGATGTAAAAAAACTGTGGTCTTGTGGTCATCATGTCAGGACTATTTTCAAGCCTATCACAATGATCCAACCTGCGTTTGTGTCAGAAAATAAGAAGTCTATCTTATTTTGTTTGGATGAGGTACATTTGTTTTGTTGTTGCTGTCTTTTATAGTGACCTTTTTTTTCCCCAACTACACGCAACAAAAATATAAACGCAACACCTTTGTTTCTGCTCCCATTTTTCATGAGATGGACTTAAAGATTTAAAATTCATTCCAGATACACAATATTACAATTTCTCTCAAACATTGATCACAAATCAGTCTAAATGTGTGATAGTGACCATTTCTGCTTTGCTGAGATAATCCATCCCACCTCACAGGTGTGCCACATCAAGATGTTGATCTGACATCATGATTAGTGCACAGATGTACCTTATACTGCCCACAATAAAAGGCCACCCTGGAATGTGCAGGTTTTTTTTTCCTTTATTGGGGGTCTGGGGACTCAGAACTGGTCAGTATCTGGTGTGACCACCATTTGCCTCATGCAGTGCAACACATCTTGTTCGCATAGAGTTTATCAGATTGTCAATCGTGGCCTGTGGAATGTTGGTCTACTCCTCTTCAATGGCTGTGCGAAGTTGTTGGATATTAGTGGGAACTGGTACACGCTTTCGTATACGCCAGTCAAGCACATCCCAAACATGCTCAATGGGTGACATGTCTGGTGAGTATGCTGGCCATGCAAGAACTGGGACATTTTCAGCTTCAAAGAATTGTGTAGAGATCTTTGCAACATGGGGCCGTGCATTATCTTGCTGAAACATGAGGTGATGTTCATGGATGTATGGCACAACAATGGGCCTCAGGATCTCATCACGGTATATCTGTGCATTCAAAATGCCATCAATAAAATGCACCTGTATTCTTCGTCCATAACAGATGCCTGCCCATACCATAACCCCACCACCACCATGGGCCACTCGATCCACAAAATTGACATCAGCAAAGCGCTCAAACACACGATGCCACACACGCTGTCTGCCATCTGCCCTGAACAATGTAAACCGAGATTCATCCGTGAAGAGAACACCTCTCCAACATGCCGGACGCCATCGAATGTGAGCATTTGCCCACTCAAGTCTGTTACGGTGACGAGCTGGAGTCAGGTCAAGACCCTGATGAAGACGACGAGCATGCAGTTGAGCTTCCCTGAGACGGTTTCTGACAGTTTGTGCAGAAAATGTTTGGTTATGCAAACCAATTGTTTCAGCAGCTGTCTGAGTGGCTGGTCTCAGACAATCTTGGAGGTGAACCTGCTGGATGTGGAGGTCCTGGGCTGGTGTGGTTACAGGTGGTCTGCGGTTGTGAGGCCGGTTGGATGTACTGCCATATTCTCTGAAACGCCTTTGGAGACAGCCGTCTCCAAAGGCGTTTCAGAGAATATGGCGGAGAAATGAACATTCAATGCATGAGCAACAGATCTGGTTGACATTCCTGCTGTCAGCATGCCAATTGCACGCTCCCTCAATGCTTGTGGCATCTTTGGCATTTTGCTGTGAGACAAAACTGCACATTCCAGGGTGGCCTTTTATTGTGGGCGGTATAAGGTACACCTGTGCACTAATCATGATGTATGATCAGCATCTAGATGTGGCACACCTGTGAGGTGGGATGGATTATCTCAGCAAAGCAGAAGTGCTCACTATCACACATTTAGACTTATTTGTGAACAATGTTTGAGAGAAATTGTGATATTGTGTATCTGGAATGAATTTTAGATCTTTAAGTCCATCTAATGAAAAATGGGAGCAGAAACAAAGGTGTTGCGTTTATATTTTTGTTGAGTGTAGTTTACACTGGTCCGGACTGACATCCTTCTTCTTTAACCACACCTTCTTTACCAAGCGATGAAGAGCTGTGCCTTCCTACAAGCTACAAAGAAGAAAAAGGATGATTTGACTACAAAGCTATTAGTCAGATTAACTTTCTAACAAGCTAAGTCTTAAAATAGCCCTACAAGTCCTACATCATAAAATGCCCTGACTAAACAGCATGTGGTCTGTAATACAAAGCATGCACCTGCACTAATACAATTTACCCAGCAACACATGAAATATATGTTCCTGCTGTTTTGTTGTTGTTTTCTGTTTTTGTAAATTGAGGAAAACATCCAGCTCATTCATCATTAAAGAATTTTAATTATGTCTGTCAGGATAGTGATACTTACTTCCATACTCGCTTTCAAAATTGTTCCAGCTCTGTCAGGTGGTGTGGGGATTGACTTTTAACAGCACCTTTCAAGTTCAGTCACAAATTATGAATAAGATTGAGAAAATCCCCCATGTTTACTTCAAAATAATGTCTATGTAGCTTTAGCTGGATGCTTCCATGTCATTGTCTTGCTGGGAAAAAAATGTTCTACAAAGCTACATGCATTCATTTAATCTTCTACATTTACAAGCCTTTCAGGGCCAGCTGGCAAGACGTCTCACAACTGCATGATGCTGCCACCACCACAATGGGGATGGTGTGCTTCTTGTGATGTGCAGTGTTTGGTCTTTACTAATTAGGGCATCTTGTCTGATGGCCAAAATGATCTATTTCAGTTTGATTAACCAGGGAAGGGACCTTCCAGACACAGGTATCTTTAAACTACAATCACATGATACAATCAATGCAGTCAAGTGATCTCCATTCCAATCATTGATGATACAGATTATAAAATACATTTGTTAAAAGTCCAGCCATTTTGATATTCTAATTTTTTTTTCTTTAGTCACATTATCTTAAAGTTGTCCTCTCTAAGAATCATATGGGCTTTGCTTAGTGGCATATGTAGTAAGAAAGATAAGATCAAAAAAGAAATGTGCACTACAGTGCACAATAAAGAATGGCCAGGTGTCAGCAGGGTAAAAAAAAAACCATAACAAAGTGTTTGCTGGATGCATATACACATTTAAACCTATGAAGGTTTTTATTTCAATAGTAGGAATTTAAAAGTTTTAAAAGCAGCTTCATCCTGCTGATTAGCCTATAAACAAGATGCATACGCACGGCCTTTACTGACATGAACTTCACAAGAGAGAAACCCCCAATGGTGTCTGAATCACTGACATAAAGTTGTACAATAGCAAAGTAATAATATCAAACTTTTAACTGATAGGAATGTGTGTATGATTATGTTGAGATGGCATCTGTTGTGAGTCAGCAATATATAAATAAACTGAATTAATTGAATCACAATTAAATATAAAAATACGGCACAGATTAAGATGACAGAAAGCAAATGTAAAACGAGGTCTAATGTTGATTTCTTACATTGTAGCCAATTTGCTACATGATCTTCCTGGAAAAAAACATTTTCATTTAGATGGAAAGGAGAGAAAATAAGTCACCAAACTAACATCCATCCATCTCATACAAATTACTCTAATTCATATAATTACCTGAAGGTGGCTATGCCTCTCTGCATGTAAACTGTTGGGAAGCATTTAGGTTTCCCACCTCACTCAACAAACTATTCCTTTAAGCTTAGATCCAGTTTCTTTGTCAGTCATGCACCATTAACTGCCCTTTAAAAATCAGTAGCTTGATGTGCCTTCTCACAAATTAGGCCATTAAGGTCACTGATGTGCCAAAAACAACACTCGCGTTTTCATGCCCGTGTATCAATGCAGCATTATTGAACAGGTTCCTGTTTTCCTGTTTTTTGTTTTGTTTTTTTACAACCACATCAGCACATATTTTGTAGTGGGATATATGCGAGCAACATTAGCTGGAGCTTAATTTAGATACATTCATAAAACCGTATATATATATACATATATATATATATATATATATATACATATATACATATATATATATATATATATATATATATACATATATATATATATACATATATATATATATATATATATATATATATACATATATATATACATATACATATATATATACATATATATATACATATATATATATACATATATATATACATATATATATACATATATATATATATATATATATATATAGCCACATAGTCATGTCCTGCAGAACATTGTGATTTTTTTTTTTATGTCTACATTACTGTAGACATAATCTCTACATTACTGGAGACTAGGGGTGGACTCAAATCCAAAGCACCCGAGGTAATCAGAGCACTTGTGGCAGTGACCCCCAAACTGGATGAATGGCTTCAGCAGATCCCTGGAAGAACCTCAGATATATCAGTCCAGAAAAGTGCGGTACCACGGACCTCAAAGGTACTGCGCAGGACCCTCAAGCTCCCAGGCCTCTGATAGAGAACTTGAGCTTGGAATGGATGGGAAAACTGCCCGCGGTGGGCGGGAGGGGAATTATATATATGTCAGATCTCTATCCGGGTATGTTAAAGCCACTTCTTCAGTGCAGGGTCAGTGCATCGAGTGCTCATATTAGCACAGGAACAAGGTTGCGTTCACCTCTCTGGTTATTTCTTGCTCTTCCCTGAGCTATTGGTATTTCCGCAGTTTCATGTTTTCGTTTTTCCTGATGTTTTTATCATTTGGGATGACTACATTGATCACAACATTTGTCCTCTGCTGCTTATGAATGATCACAATGTCTGGTTGGTTGCCCATTTGTATTTGGACTGTTTGAATCTGGAAGTCCCACAGGAGCTTAGCTCGGTCATTCTCCACCACACTGGGAGGTGATTCCCACTTTGTCCTAGGGGTTTCCTGTTGTAAATGTGATTTGCCTTTTGCAATTGATGACCACTTGTTTTTTAATTTAATAAACAGGAACCAAAATGATATCTAGAATGTAGCACAGAACTACCCTCCCTGCATCAGAGCGACCTTCCCAAGCAGACAGAACTGTTTGTACCAGGACGCATAAAAAACTGTCCCCCAACAGTTAGCACTCTTTTGCTCTGTTCTGCTAACATTGAGGTTCTTTTTGGAAACTGATGAACTGAAAGAGTCTTCTGCTAAAATTTGAAGACTGGTATTTAAAAATGCAAATAATGGTCAGGTAACTTGACATTCATCATAAAGAGACACTAAAATACAACTTAAAGTTAAAACATTAATTAGGGCTGGACAATAAACCATAAATTTACTGATAGCAAAATGTATGACTGTAATTGATGTCATTTTGTCCATGTCGGTATATTCTGTGCTTTTAAAAAGTGAAAAGACGTGTTTTACTTTGGCAATGGTCATGTCCCTTTAAGAGGCTGACTGCCCTACCTTACAGACTGGATGGGGGTGGAGTCACCAACACATTTATGACAAATGACAAATTAAAAATTACAAAATTGATTAAATGGATAGTTTTGACAAATTTTAGGACCCAATGATGACTGTTCTGATTATTTTTATTCATTTTTTATTGACAACAAATAAATAGTATTGTACTTAACAGATAAATTCATGGTTTATACATCTGACAACAGTGCTCACACTAGGTCAATATGAACAAATAAATGCTGACAGCAAGTGGTGTGGTAAAGCATCACTATTTTTTTTGTTAACTTTTTGTTCCTTGCAGGTGATACTTTGACACTACATTTCACGGATTATTTTTATGTTATATTTATGATAAAAATCAATCCAAGAGCTATTCTGAAACAGTTAGTACATGTTTTTTAATACAATCATAAGATTATATCAATATTTACATCTTAAAATATATTTGTTGAGCAGTCGGGTACGAAACGTTACAGTTTTATCACTAGATATCCACTTAATATGCAAGTACATCCTTTTTTTGTGTTTTTTGCTTAGAAAAAAAAATGTACCTCAACTTTTTTTATTCACTCAAGGATAACAAAACAGATAATGGGGCCAATTTACAACCAAAGGCTTGTGAAAGGTGCTAGAGAACACTTTTTTGTGGGAAACAACATGACCCTTCATTTTAAAGATTAGAGCAAAATCATTAGGGCTTTACACTCTTCATTTCTTCTCCTTGCTTTTTTGAGGAATTAGAAAAATGTGACATCTGTAGACAAGAAAAACAAATGTTCCATTTAAACTACAGGAGGGAATCTTGGTGCTGAGCATGGAAAGCTTGTCAAACAAGAAGACTGGTATAGTTTCCTATGGTGTGATAAGCATAGGCTGTAGGTGGGAGAAATGGGTTCCTTCATCTTAACTTCAAATGGCTCTGTAAGCTGGTCAAACATCCACTCTCATTTTCACAGGGCCAGCTTGACCCTGGCTGCCCCACAAAGGCACACCTGACAGTGACAGATGAGGCTGTGTGTCGAGTTAGAGGGGAGATGGAGGTAAGTGAGGAGGAGGGAGGAAAGGTGGGAGTCCCATTGTGGGATGGCTGCCATCCCCAGGAGAAACTCTGACTCACTGGCCTTTGCAAGTTGCCAGTCAGGCTGGTCGCTTTTTGCCCAGGGACAGCCTCAGTGAGTACACACTTTCACACCTGGACAAATACCTAGACAGGCCAGGAAAAGCAGCCCACCCTTAAATACCTTTCTCTCCTTCACTGGCTCCCCACCTTCTACATTTGCCTCATTTAAGAACACACTGGTGGATGTCATCTAACCTGTAGTTCTTTTTTTTGCTTAACTGTCTTTTTCCCCTCTGCCTTCAGCTGGAAAAATATTATTTAGAATAGGCAAAGATGCATTTCATTGTAAATTGTGTTCGCTTTTAAGCATTCCTTCTACAAATGGTTAATTTGTACATATTTTAACAAATAAAAATACAAAAATTAAAAAAATGTCTGGCTTTAAATGGGAAAAGATTACATTCGAAAGCGGTACCCATATACACATAATTATCATTGAGAGAAGTTATTTCATGGTTGAGGGCCAAACTTGTACTGTATGTGTCTTATCAGTGCCTATCAGCAACATTCGTAATTAATATCATTGTTACGACGGAGATAAAATGACTCACAACATATAATGTGCTGGTTCATAAAGGAACAATGTAAAAAATAATTTAAATGGAACTTAAATATAACTTAAAAAAAGTATAACACTCTCAATAAATAGTTGTACTATTTACACCATTGTTATGAGATTCAAAATGTCACTAAAATACCAAAACTATAGAAGCAGCAAACATTACAGGCATGAGGTACAGCAAAGGGATCATGTGATAACTACAGTAGAGAGGTCATGTCCTCTATTCTGATGCACAGATGTATACTTTTGCCTACGACTGTCTTTGTTAGCTATGGCTTATGGGAAACTTCTCCAATCTTAAGCAGATTTTTTTTCAAGTTGATGTAGTGACATTCTGATGCCTTTAGTGGCAATTACAATCAGCTGTTTTAATATCTAAATACTGACATAATATAATATAATTATTACATAATCATGGTATAATTATGCATAAGAGACAACTGATTAGGCTATAATAAGTTCATACCTATTTACATAGTTTGAGACAGATCCATTTAGACAGAATGAGTTTTCTATGACCTTGGTAGCAGATGATCAACCATAGCACTGCATGTGGAGTAACTCCAGGTATGGGTTATATGTGAGGCAGCAGAATCTAGAATACAAACATAACATCTCGAATACATACAGTTACCAGGAATATATAGTTTTCATATAAAGTTTATAAATGTAATCAATGAAGATTCTGTAGCCTTCAGTGTCCTTGCAAAGTTTCATGTTTTCCAAAAGTTACAAAGTCTTTCAAGAGTCTTTTTTGTTGGGGCTTTTTCTTCTTTTCTCTCCGCTTTTTCTCTGAGACCTAAGATTTTATGCAAACATCAAGGCAACACACAAGACATAGCATTTGCTGTCTAGCTCCATTTTAAATAAATCATAATCGATGTCTTGAAAAAGCATGGACGTGGACCTAACTGTTTTGCATGATATGTGAATATATGCTTCAATGTGATAGTACCACCCCACTTCATTAATACCATTAATTAATACCATCCAATGCAAATACTCTTTTTAGGTTACAGAGTAGCATAGCAATGTGTTATCTGCATAACGTAGCATGTGAATCAAGTATAAACATAACTGGTAGAAAAGCAAAAACCAACACAGGGAGTCAAATTGCTAAATGTTTGTCTTAGATCACCATTCTGTTAATAGCAGCTTCTAAATATTTTTGAAAGATATACTTTTTTCTTCTTCTAATGACTTGAAAGTGCAGGAATTGAGGTCGTTGATACAATGGTTAAATATGGCATGTTCAAACAAAGCAAAACCGTAAATAAAATCAGTTGTTTAATGGTTATGTAGTTTAATCTTTTTTGGATTTTCTTTTTTCTAAATATATTCTAATGAACATAAGATCTGCACATTGTCTGCATGATCTCGTTTTCTCCTAGGTCCCCTTAAACATTGATATGACATGTAGGATTGTGTTTACAGGAATGATCTTGAATCCCATAGCAACCAAATATGAGTCAGAGATACCATTTGTAAAGTGAAATGATAATTATGATTCATGGTAATTGTGACAATGATTGTTGCAGAGAGTAGAAGCAAAGTTTAGCCTGAGATGCCAAGCAGACTACACTATCAAATGCTGTATGAAGCAGATCAGTTTGTACGTGTCATCAAGGAGAAGTAACAAAATAGAACTCTATCATAGCAGCTATATTGTTTCACAAAGTTACTTTATGGGAACACACAACACAGAAAAATGCTGTTTAGAAGTGCACTTTGTACTGAAGAGCGGAAGAAGCAGAATTAACAAATGACCTTAACTCGACCCAGCCGGTTATCTTACAGAGCTTCTATTATACTGTGACTGGAAAGGGTGTGCTGACAAATACATCCAAACGTCATTTTAATCTAAAACTCTTCTAACTACCCAGAAAAAGGAGAGTGTCTGTGAAAGTTAAGCATGCTGGTTGGCTGGATGGAGATGTGTGGTGGTTTTAGGGCAAGGGCTGCAAAGATATAGTCTAGCTAACCCTTTATCCCTGTACTTTTGTGTGATTTATGTGTGCAGTAGGGGATCAAGAAAACCACAAGCCTTTGACAAGCCTTAGCTACATTCTGAACAGGAATGGGATGGATTTACTTTCACCTATTTTTTTTTTTATTTTTTTTCAGTTTCAGATGGAACTTGAGGTAACAAAGGTTTTATCTAGCTCCATAAGGGAAGAGTATGGAGTGAAACAAAAATCTCCAGACAACATTCTTTAAGTCATAATGAAGGTATAGAGTTATTTGCAGGGGCAGCTGAATAAGAAGATAGGTGCCAAGTGAGGTTCTGGGTATTCTTACGTTGTTAGTGTATTTCATATGTGGTTCTTTCAACATGTTTTCTTTCTAAATAGAAAATGACAGAGTTGTTTAAAACATGCAGGAATGAGTGCTATTAGGTGAAGCTGTAAGCCTCAAGGAAGACAAAGCTGTCTAAGCCTACTATTTATTATGAATCGAAAGAAGCGAAAGCCACACTAAATTTCCAAATGCATATTTTTCTTCTACAAAACAGCATTGTCCTAGAGTGTTCTTTCTATAGTTGACCATTTTGAGTTTTTGTGCATTGCAGTTTGCCTTTTTTGTGTCAGATTTGTGGCTTAAAACAATATGGCTGTCTTATATAATACCCATATCCACCGACATTTCATAAAGAAGCATACATTTTTAAAAAAGGGCACAAAGGTAAATAATATTTGTCTAGTTTAAAATGAGGAAGTGATTAAAACACAACCTCTGAAAGTAGGCAAGGGATCGCACCTTGGGGAGGTGCTGAGGATTCAAGGTGTGAGAGGATTTCTTTAAATCTCTGGTTAACATATTTTTGTCTGCAAAACTGAGAGCCAGCATCGACACAATCATCCCAAACTTGCATGTTTTGATATACCTTTGGTTCAATCATGTGATTGTAGAGTGAGGTAACTAAAAACATTACTAAAGCCAGCACAAAACTCACCAACAGGCATGCTAGCTAAACTTGGTTACACTTTTGTTTATTTTGTGTGAGTTACTGAAAATGTTTTTTAGTTTTTTTTAATACTATATACTTTAAGGATGGTATTGCACGTTCCTTTTTGCAGAGAAATGATATTTTCACTGGAGTTTCATGAGTCTTGTCCTCTTTCTAAATCGTCCTTTACTATGGAGATGGTGCTGGTCAGGACTGCAGTACAGATGGAGAGGTATGCCTTTTATTAGCAGCATGTGCAGGAATCTGTGGGCAAAGAGGAGGATGAAGAAGGTTGGGTTGGCCATTCTGGCTCTGTTGTGTCAGAGAAAGGGTCCCGGAACAGTGAATGAAGATCCCTGCTCAGGTTTATCACCCCAGGGAATGGTCACGCTCATCTTTTCGGTTCTCTGTAGCTTTAGGATCCCGACAGGAGCACTCATTGCGTATGTCACATGACATGGGGAACGGAATTACCTACGTAAAACAGAAAAAAATAAAATTATTTTCACATTTGTCAACTTCAACCCCAAGGACTGACTACGGTACTTTTAAAACACACATTTATCACATTGTAACTCCAAATTTTAAGGTATTTTTGTGATTTAACATGGAAAAACACTGTGCACAGTTTTATTCAGTTATGTTTGCACTTTTAAACCTAAATTAATTTCAGTACGCCCAATCATGTGGCAACATCATAATGTATGGAGGATTTCCTCATTAGGAACAGGGTAATTGGCCACAGTCAATGGGAGCATGGGAGTCTTATGCTCCGGATAATCCACCAAAAAACTTCAAACCTCATGGAAGTGCAACAGCCCTAAACATACAGCGAAAACTAATCCACACAAACACTGAACAAAAACAAAAAGCTGATTTTAGATTTTCATTTGTAAACTAAAAAAAATAAAAATCATGAACCCTTTTCTTTGCACTTATTCATTTCAGTTCTACTCTACTTTGTGTGGGTCTACTACAGAGGACTCTGATAAAAATATTGGAGCTGTAATATGACCTCAAACACAACAGCAAACACATGTTAGCCAGAATAAAAAATGTCCTTTTAAATGTATTGTGACATGTCGTGCAAAGTAAAAATGTACATTACCCAGAAAATATAACTTTGTAATTAACTGAAAGCAGTAACGTTTTGAGTTTTGTTACACATAGAAAATCTATTCTGTCACAATCTTGAGATATCACAGCACTTTATCTCTTTATGTATTTCCATTTTCTGAAAGGTTTGTATCAACATAATCTCCTGCCAGTGAAAGCAGAGCACTGCGATCAGTGGTTGTTGCCCCTGGCTTTGACGTAGCTGGATAACGTTGGCAATGCGTCACCAGCACCAGCTGCTGCTGCCTTGTCTGCTTGCTCACCTCTCAAGGGGTTGGTTTCAGCTGTTTGGGTACACAAGATGTGTCCCCCTTCTCCAGGCCAAACAGGAAACACGTGTTGTTCAACTCATGTAAAGCAGGCAGCAGACCAAGGACATGTTTGTATTTGTTTCTTGGTAGCTAATCTTGCCAGGGGCTGGGAGCCTGCATTCAGATTTGCTTTATCTCATTAGGCAAAATTATTATTGTTCTTTTTCTCATTCTAATTCTTAGCTGATTAGTATTAAATATTTTTAATTTTCCCTCAAAAGCATATTTAAAAATAAAAACTGATGGAATTGAAAATGGCCAAATTTACAGTTAAATACTGTTTTACTAATAGATACATTTCTCAAGGAAAATGACAAATATTTCATACTGAGCTAAGAATTTTATGTTTTTCACGACTTCATTGTCACAATATATATTTACAGTATCTGTTATTTATTCATGTAGCTATTTCACAAAATGTTATTTTTTTATTTGAGGCATTTTGGCTTTTTTTAATGAAATAAGTATAAAACTCATTTAACAGAGTTCAGTTACTTTTGTGGTCAAGTTACAATTTTGTTTTTAATTTTCTTTCCATATTTAAATTTGTCTAAATTTGATTATGTTTGGTTCAAACCTCAGTAATCTATAAACTGTGTATATAAAGGTAAATTAATTACAAAACAGATCAAACTGGCTCTTTACTTGAGCCACTTCAAGTATTCAGCTTCTTGAATTAAATAAATCTTCATCAGTGGAGACAGGGTGTCTGTAAAATGTATCGTGAGATTTAGTTACGTGTTGGATCATTGTAAGTACACTGTCAGAAATAGGGGTACAGAATGGGTATATTACTGTGGTCCAAGGTACAAAAAACAAATTATCTCAGTCGTACGAATATTGGACCTCATCATAACTATCTGTACCTTTTTCATAGTCTGAATGATACAAATATGTTCCTCTGTACTAAAAAGTACATATTTGTACAAACAAATAAACAAATGGGTGACTATTGGCTACATTGTGATCAGGTGATGTGTCACTCGTGTCAAGTCAATATTGCTTGGCTGTCAAGGGTAGCACTGATAAAAGGTACAGACTATAGGGGTACAAACATTCAGTATGTACAGTTAAGGGCCCAAAATGTTACGTTTGAGGGTGCCACCCTAGTCACAAGACATTGTACTCCTAAAAGTCAAATTCTGTACTTTTATTTCTGAGTGTGTAATGATGGAACTTGTCCTACGTGGAGCTGGTCTGTGGAGTTTGCTGAGGGTGCTGCACCCATGTGGCTCAGAGGAACGGTCTACTTGCTTCTTTTCTAATGTTATGAACACTATGCTTACAGACAATACAATAACTGGAAGTTTCCGGCTATTACCTTAGCTTAGCTAGCAGGTAACTAACGGAGAACACAGGCTCCTCATGAATGTTCTTATGTGTGTATGTACATGTGTCATCATGTTACAATACACACAGTCTCACAAGTGCTCCCTAGCTTTTCTGTTCTGATATGATAGGTTGATACATGATAGTCTGACACGAATATGAGTGTTGGCCACTGTTCCTAAAGGAAGAGACACTAATAACTGCCTGAAAATGTCAAATGAGGTGATAAACATGACACAACTCAAAAAACAGTAGAGTAGGTTGTGTGAACAGGGCATTATAAATGGCAGATCTCTGGAATGACATGGGACTTGTCCCAGAGAACTAGTGACATAGGTTTCCCTGGCAAAAAGCGTATAAAATAACTTGTTTGTACAGTATGGGGGAGGTGTTTCTAATGCAAGGGCGATGTGGGCTGGGCCCAGACTCCTTGGAGAAAATGAGGTCTACACGGGACAACTTTACAAGCTAAAGGCCGGACACACTTCAGGAACAGCTGTCAACTGCCTGAGCACTGTTTCCTTTGAGGCATTTGGAAGCCAAGAACACAGAGTTCCTCATTCCCACCTGACTCTGAGTTTTATTACATCTCTATTTTACACTTATACCTTGTTTCTTTTAAAGTTTCTTCCTATCTTTGGTTTGTTTTATTACTCCCTCCCCTTGCAGCACTGTTTCCCACTACATCTCCCAAGTCTATTGCGCACTTTCCACTCCAAGGCCAGTTCTGCTTATCTTTCTACGCAGAGAATGATGGTGGGTGGCAGATTTGACATGTTTTCCTTTGACCATGACCTCTAGGGTGACTGGGCCAGGTGCCACATCTGGCCCTGACTTAGGGTTCTCTCAGGGTGGCTCAGAAACTAGAATGCCTAACCTTGCGAGCCTGGGGGCCCTCCTGCTACCTAGTGTCCCAGAGTTAGAGGACTGAAAGAGGACACCTGAGACACATGAGGTAAGGGCTAGGCAAGGACAACAATAAAGGCCCACTGAATAATCAAACATTGTTAGAGCCCCATGCTTCCATTTTACCAGAAGGTGAAGACACGTAATTCATCTCTTGTGCATATGACGTATGTAGAAAGCTACATAATATTCAATTGCTTATCTAATCAGTTTGTCCATGTTTTATTACACAGAAGTAGTCGTTTTAAGCAACTGCAATCAGCTAATTCTGTTACTGAGTGACTATCTTTGATCAAAAGAGTGAAAACTTGCCTCTTCTACAAACATATAATCTCTCTTTTCTCTCAGCAATGTTACATCTTTATGATATCCAGAGCTCTCACTTTGAATATAATACACACTTAAAATGTAATTATAGAAAGTTGCTCCTTTCGTTAACTGATTTTCTGTGAACCCTGCTGTATGGAAAATAATTGGTTTTAGGTTTATACAAGTTATTTGATGGGCAGTGAGTAAGAATCAGGACTTTTAATCTAACGTAATTGATTCTCGCATTATTTATTAACATTTTTTTTATTACCATTGGAATTGTTTTCCTTTGACTTTAGTTGTAAAGAATCAATTGGGGGGGCTTTGCAATGATACCTACGTTTGGTGAAAGTCCTATAACCGGGAACCACTAAATCTTCTGCATTGTTCTTCCACTACACTTTTAAAAGTGAGAAAAAAGAGAAGACTAGCAGAAGTCTTGTGCTCATACCAAATTGTCTTAGTTCTAGTTGACACTTATGTGAACATGTTACATATATTTTGTTAAGCCAGGAAATCAATTACCTTTAAATGCTGAAAAATAAGTACTGGTGTCTCAATTAGAAAGTGCTATATATAATACCAGTCACTGACAGTAGGGCTGTCAAAATTAACGAGTAATATGGTCAATTAATTCGTAAAACTAGCGCAATTGATTATTTAAACGCAATTACCATATGTGCATGATGATCCGCCTTGTTTATCCCACAATTTAGTCCGCGCTGCCTTCAGTGCTCCTCACATAAACATATGGTACACCACAATAACAATTGGCAATAATAATTTCAATTAAGCTAAACCTTGCCTAAAAAACCAAGATAACATAGCTGACCAACACTGCAGCTGCAAGTTAACAACAAATAACAATGGGAACTGGAATTATGTTAAAATTTGGTTCAACACCATTTTGCTCATTTTGATAAGCAAATAATCCCTTTATTGTACAGAAGAATAAAATTCAATTAAAACATGCTTCATTGTTCATTATAAAAGTATATGTTGTAGCTTATACTATTTAATTCTTAAATAAGTTGTTGTACAGTACATCCTGATGGCTGTGTGTAGAAAGGATCTCTTGTAGCAGTCTGCGTTGGAGCGAAACTGTTAAAGCCTTTGACTGAAAACACTCTGGTGTTGAAGGATAGTCCCATTAAGAAGATGCTCAAGATTGTCCAATATCAATAAGAAAAGGTCAGTTTTACATACCTAAGAGGTTAACCAGTTAGTTAGCCTTAGCAACAGGATAAAAGATGAATAGGTTTAAAGGGCCATGTGGAAATGTAACAGTGGAGTTCAAAACAAAAGTTCCATGGATCTCTCGTAGAGATCCATGGAACTCTTTTCATGGAATATGGAGATATTTCCTAGAAAAGGAGCAACGGCATCTGTTTTTCAGTAATCGCTACCCTGTGATTATTAATTTGATTAAAACTACATTGCATTTATCCCTGTGTAACAACTCCAAAAGTATACCCTGGTAAGTCTGGAAAACTATATAACTATATAAAGACAGATGTTAATGGCTAGCTGGGGACATCACAGACCATCAGTCTAGAGACAAAACATCAATTATGTCGCATGCAAGTCACCTACTGGGCAAACTTTTAAAGAACTGGGAGTGATCTGAGCACCTTCACAAAACCTTAATTTTGACAGAAAAGCATATAGCCACAAATGTCTCAGCGAGGCCAAGTCTAAAGGAAAAAACAAGTTTCCAAACTATATGGGGGGCTACAAAAAGGGTCTTGCAAAGGAAACCCGTAGAGACGCATATTCCAGACTCTTGCTTCCTTCCCCCCTCCCTATCCAAATCCAGCCAACAGCTTGCAACTATTAAGGGGAGATCCTGCGGTGACCTTACGTGCAGCCATTCCTTTCACCTTCAAAGGCCCTGAACTAGAACAATACAAAGCTAGTCATCTAGAACTACTTAATACACAAATCTTTACCAAACCAAAACAAAAACCAACAGTTCTTTACTATTCTAGGCAGCAAACAGTAAATGAGCAGAATTCCGATATGTAGAGTCATGTTAAAATAGTACATCTCAACAACTGTAAGCAGTTTTTATCAACTAAGAAAATAAGAAATACCTGAGTCTTAAAATTAGGCATACACTGTTTATCTAACATAATATGTTAAAAAGTGAACTTGATAAAATGAACTTCTCACACTATTGTATATCAGGCTACGGATACAAGAGCATTTAAAAACATAATGCTATAAAAAAAATAATGCTCTGATATCCCCTTCCTTTGCATGCAAGAATGTTGCACATGGAATTTTTTTTCCACCCAATAAACCAGCCTGCCACATTTTTTTGTGTGTTTTTACAGTCCTAAAGTATATAAAAAAATAATTTCTTTCTATAGTATGTTTTTTACACCTCTGAGTGATTGGGTCTACAGTAGGGGTGTGC
Organism: Apricaphanius iberus; assembly: GCA_028564705.1. Taxonomy (NCBI): domain Eukaryota; kingdom Metazoa; phylum Chordata; class Actinopteri; order Cyprinodontiformes; family Aphaniidae; genus Apricaphanius; species Apricaphanius iberus. Next base: position 20,844 of record JAPXFQ010002848.1, read on the forward strand.
AAAGCAGCCAGTATTTGTAAACGTATTTGTATTTGTTGAGGGGAGAAAAGTATTTGTATTCGAATAAGATTCTAAATAGATGTAAAAATCTTTTTTTTATGCAATACACTTCTAATTTACATTATATTTATTTATCCATATATCCATAACTAAAAAAAAAAAAAAAAATTTACAAGCATTATTATCATTTTTCCGACTTTTTAATTTATTGCTTTGTGGTGCTTGTGGCTTACCATGCCTGGTACCATCCAAATTGCTTTTATGTTTGGCCTGTTTGGGTAATATGTTATACAAGTGTTTGGCTGTTTTTTGTTTTTGTGTTTTTGTAAAAAAGAAGTACATGAATGTTTCTTAAACGATGCTCAAACTTGTTTTTATTTTCTTCTTTTGTGTAAGATTTATTTTAAAAGGTGAGGATGAATGAAAGCTGTAGTCTCTACCAGTGTCCTTATTTTCCCTTTAGCCTTAACACCACTGGTGACAGGGAAATATAGATGTAACAAGTTTTGGCAGTAAAACAGTAAAGATGTGTGGAGGGAGTCGCTGTTCTGCTGTCACAACATAGTAGGGGCATGACATTGACCAAGATTCCCACAGAGGCACCAGACTACTGCATAGCAACCAATGGAAAGCTTATGTGTATCCCCTGGTTTTAAATTAGAAAGAGAGTATGTAAATGAATGAGAGAGGCATTTAGGGAGGAAAAGACTGAATGACAGTGATAATAGATGAGACTGTGAGGGTGAAATGTGATGGTTTAAACCTGAAAGAACCTAGATTAACAAGTTTAATACCATGAGATCTACCTTGTAAAGTTGCAAACGATCTGACTGTTGCTGGAAAACAAGGCCAAATCAACGCACAACAGCAGCAGTTAAATTCAAACATCAATTTAACTTTAAGTTCTAGGAGGTTCCAAATGTATTGATTCATTTCAAGGGCATGTTTCTTTCATAAATGTGTGGGAAATGCAAGAAGTTTACCTTTTACAACAAAAAAATCTAGCTGAAAAATGCTAATTGCCTTTAAAGACATACCCTGTAGTCTTTGCAACTTTAGACATTTAGCAAAAAACAAGGTTCTAGGTCAAGATCTCATGGTATCAACATTAAAAAGAACACTGCTTTAGAAACCTTAAGATCTATTTTCTGCTTTTTGCTAATGATATAATTCTGACGTCTTCAAATACTGACTTTCAGTTCAGTCAGTCGCTGAACACAAAGTGTTTCAAGCATTTGTATTTCTCATTCACAAATGATAAGATAGACAAATATACTGAGTCCTCTTGAAAAATGTTGGACACTGCTCTCATCTGTCATGATGAAGTAAATGCTGAGCCAACAAGATGAAAGGCAAGTACAGGCCAAGATGAAGTTTTTATCTGTCCCTGACCTGTACTCATGAGGTATAGATTGTTATAAAAGAATGAGACTCTGGACACAAGCAGATGAAATGAACTTCCTCTGTAATCTAGCTGGGAACAGTCTTAGAGATGGGGGTGAGGAGCTCCATTATCCCAGGAGATCCAGGAGCAGATGCTTCTTCACATTGAAAGGTTAGAGGGGTCGAGGCATCTGATCACAATCGCTCCTGGATTCCTGACACTGAATGGACGTCCCTTTGGGAGAAAACCGTGGTGCAAAACTTGAGCCTGGCCTGGGATTGCCTTGGGATCCCCAGAAATAACTGGAGATTGTTGCCTGGCAGAGGAATTTAAGGGTTTCAATCGTACGATTTATGTGTTATAGTCGAAACTTGTTCTCAAATAAGCAGAAGACGATGAAATAATGGTTGATAAAGGCCAACAGGGTTGAGTGCAGAAGTTGCGCTATACTATCCCGTTGTCCTTCATTTTCATCAATGGGATAAAAAAATACTCTTATAATAAATTTTTACTTGTCAATCTTTAACAATGATAACATATTCAATTGTGTTCATTTTATTAATTTTACTTAAAATTCCTTTTGAATAGCTGAACATTGTTTCATCGCACACCAAGCAGATCAATCCAATTTTTATTTTATTTTTTTCCACAGAAACAAAAAACACTGATTGTGGCTTCAGTAACGGCAAGGCGTGATCTTCATTTATAAGTCCAGTATTGTGGACTTATTGTGGTAATATTACTATCAACCTTGGTGGCAATGGGAAGGGGAGTGATACAGGCAGTGATAACGAGAGGAAGAGGGGCAAGAGACAGATAAAAGGAAATAATGATAGTTGAGATGGAGAAGGGGAGAGAAACAGGCAGATAGAAAGAGAGATGCAGAGAATAGAAGAGACACAACCGGAGAAAAAGTAAAGCAATGCCCAGAGAAAATGTGAGAAATGCATGAAAAAAAGGAGAGGAAGACTTTGCAGTGACGTTTGTAGACAGAAATGACATAATCAGAAGAGGAACTGGAGCAGCAAAGGACTACAAATATGGAGTAGGTGTAAGTGATGTCTGTGTCTACAGCTGTGATTGTATCCTTGATTAGCATACATAAATGTAATCAAGAGATGTGTTGCTTTCGATTTATATATATATATATATATATATATAAACACAGGACACAGGAGCCATCGCTTCAGCAGGAGCTCCCACAACAGACACTGCTTCTGAAGTGGTCAGTGGTCCTGAAGAGGTGATCTAATCTGTCAAAATGATGGACAACCTCTAGATTTATCTGTTACTATTCTAAACAACCAGTCAAACACGGAAAACATGCATCAATAGATGGCAGTATACAGTACTGCATGAAATCTGTCATGTCTGTTTAATTTATGATTTACGATAACTGCAATAGGATTCAAAGTACAGCCTTCTGTCATTTCTAATAACAAAAAAGTTCCTTATGAATCCTTTAAAGAACATTTTGATAAGACTTTCAACAATAGTTTCAGCTCCTTGCTGGTAGAAAGTTGTCAGATGGAACCATCAAGAAGGAGAAGACTGCCGTCTCTAAATACAAGTTGCCTCTAAATAAAACTTCCTGAAACAAAGTACTCTTTCAGTCTTAGCTCTAAAAAACAAACAGATTTTCTGTTTCAAAACAAGTCTTAAGAAACAATTAGGCAACTTGGAATAAAGTCATCGATTGTGGTTTGAACAAGAATGCTGAATTCCGACGAATCAGGAAATACTGTGTGTTTTTGTCACCCTATAAGTTCATGAATCATCAGCTGAGAAAAAAGAATTTGTCAGTAATAAGTTACAGATTTTCCGGACACAAAGTGTTTCTTTGTTTTTGTTTTGTTTGCTTGCTCGTAGAGGTTTTATTCAACTCCGTCTTGTTGCCTGCCACGCATGTGTTTTGTTTGGGTAAAATGAAAATCAGGTGTCATACCCAGTTTTGGTCTTACTGACTTGATCAAACAAGGTTGTTGATGAGGATTAACATTTCCTGTGAGTTTTAATCTTTTTAAACAATTTACTAAGTAAAATGACAATAAATAAAGAAGCAATGCTGACTATATACAGTATGTATAAGAAAATAATTCAGACTAAGTGCTCTATTAAAAAGAGCATATCTAATTCTCATATAATTAAACATATTTTGCAAGTAATCCTCAATTTAGCAAACGATTAATAAGAAAAGCAAAGAATATCTAACATCTGGCTTTTAAGTTATTCCGATAACAATCGCACTTTTCAGTGTAATTCCTTAGTGTTTCCCTTTTGTTCCTGACCCATAGAAAGCTTTACTTGACCCTTGTTTCTGGCAGCTGATTAACCAAGCCATGATTGGTAATTTCAGAGCAATTTGCTTTATCTTTTTCAGACATTTCAGGGGGACCCGTAAGTGGAAAACACCAGCCAATTGTTGTTTTCATTGATGCATATGGCAAAATCTCTATATAGAATCTGGACAAGGAATCATAATGTTACTGTGTGATATCTAACAAACATATAACAGATTTATTGAAGTTTGTAATATGCATAGGCTTGCTGTTTATTTAAAGCTACTGTATGTTCATCGTTTTAAAAGCACACAATTTAAAAACAAGACCAAACTTAATCTGTCGTTTAGAAAATACTGATGGTACCCCATTAGTACTTTACAAATACCAAGCTTGAATAGCAATATTCCTTGCAATAAAATAGTTTTTAACACAAAATAGTTTCTTAAAATATGTCAGAAATAGTGTGGTATTTTACACAGTATGATAATATGAAGTTGCTGACTATCTTGATGAACCATTGGGTTGGAATCCTGACTACGCTCCTTCAGTGATTTAAGTCCCAAAAACTAATGGCAAAATATGTTAAATGGTTTTGTGTTTTTTAAGAGGCTATGGCCAGTCTCAATCTAATGTAAAAAGTCTCCCTTTCTGTATTTAAAAAATATTTATCTGGAAATATCAAAAATACTTTTCATATTCTAACACAAAAAGGTATGGTATGTTCGTGTATGATTAAAACATGCAGGCAGAACGGTTTGGTTTGTAAAAAAAAGTTACAGTTAACCAGTAAAATGCATTTTAGGCCAGCCTCAGACATCACACCGACCTCAGATGTCGGACCATAGAAAAAAAAACTTTGCCTTTCATTTGAAACATTGTCATACCTCTGACTGTACGGCATTGGACTAAAAGGTCTTGCAAAAAAATATCTAAAAAAAAACGTAGTCAGACCAGGGGTCGCATTAACCAAATACTTTCCATATTTGTGTGGCATTTTTGAACAGTGACAGAAAAGTCTGAAGGCCATCAGCCTTGGCAGATTACAATTCATACCCCTGACCATGTGGTGCAGACTTGCAGAGATTTTAAACTTTGCATATGGAATATGCTAACTGAAGCAATAAAAAAAAATATTCCCATGACATTATCTGAGCATCATGTCGTACCTGGAGCCGGATAGCAGCCACATAGCAACTACTGATGCAAAATTGAAGCGGTCAGAAAATTCTTGCTCAAAGGGTTTTGCTGAATTCCAATCACTTCAATTGGTGAAATGTTTCCTGATTTCCAAACTTTGGCTGCAAAGGTGCACATACTGTAACTCTAGTCTCCAGTATGGCAGTAGAGAATGGATTGTATTGGCTGTGTATCGCCATATGGAGACCATTCAGGCCACAACACATGAAATGTTTAAAATTAATACATTTTGCCAATGTATTTTAAAACAATTTAGCTAGGATCTGACAATGGTGACACCAGCTGGAGGCTTAATTCTGAGGGCCTTTTTTATGAGACCTTTGTCTGATGCCTTTCAATCAGAATATATGACAACTTTCTGTATTAAATGCAATGTTTTTTTTTTCATGTTCTGACGTCTGAGTTCGTTTGGTGTGATGTCTGAGCATAGGCGTCATTTCAAACAGGGAAGCCAGGGACATTTCCACAGCACTATTCATGATTGATGGGTTTGTCCCCACCAAGCCTGAAGCTTGGTTCACACTGGCCGTGGAAGGGAGACCAAACATATTTATAAAATGTGAGAAAACATATTTATTAAATGTGAAGAGTAGATAAACAAATGCAGTATGTGTATTTCAACAGTATATCTACACCAGACTCTGTACTATCGCACACGCTATCTCTAGCTGTGTATTTCTCTTGACAATGGACAAATTAAAGTGTAAAAACTTTCTGGTCACATAAACATAGTGTAGTTACCTTATGAGGTTACTTACTTACCCATAATGAAAAAAAATAGCTAAGAACAAGCAGCTGAGCAGAAATGCTGGTTGACCGCCGATTGGATGATATAGGAGAAATACACCAGAAATACTAGTGTGAACAGGTGGGCGGATAGAGTGTGATTTTCCTGAGCACGGCCGGTGTGAACCAGGCGGAAATTCTTTACCAGAACCAATTGGGCTACCAACAGAATTTCCTCATAGCCTGTCTGAACAGACTGTTTTTTAAATCACTCTGATCAATTTCCTTATGCAATAATGTTTTCTATCTGTGCAGATGCTGCTGTCAAGATTTCTCAAGACAGCAACTGTTTGTAGTAAGATTTACCATGAATGATGTCATGGATGTTACCAATAAGATTATTTGCTCTGTACAGACTAGAAGTCTGCAAAGGATTTCTCTTGCAAACAAATGTTAGATAGTGAAACAGAGTAAAATTTTTTAGCAAGATTTACCAAACTTTTGCCTGACATTAGGGATAAAATAAACCTCTCAGAGCATGCAGAATTTAAAAGCAAGTTTCAACTGCTTTCTAACGGGCTGCAACGCTATGACCTGTACATCTTTCCTTAAGTGCTAGAATAGCTACAAAGGAGCAAGTATGTCAAACAGTCTGACACTGCACAATGCCATCAGTAGATTCACAGCAAGTTGATGGAATTTGAAAGCTGATTTTTTTTGTCCTCCTTCGAACCTGTTGCTAGTAGTTTGTTTTTCTCATTTAGAGGAAATATTGATATTGATGAGCCAGTCACCACACTAATGATCAATTTCAACCCTATTAGCTTCACTGTTGAAGATGAGGTGCTAACACTCACAAATGACATTGAAATAAAATCAAGTGCAACATCTGGTATGAGCCAACACCTCTGGAACCTGTTGATAGAGAAAAAATATCTCAAATTTGCTTTCAACTTGACAGTGCTTGACAGTGACACCCGTTTGTGTAACTCTGCATTCTTTCATAGATGATGGAATCAAAATACAGATTTATCTTGAATGATGGACACCTGTTAGGCTGTCTAAGGCTTGCAACCAGCTCCTACTGACCTCACTATGAGAAACAAGCCTTCTCCAAGTGTCAGAAGTCCCAATAAGGTATAAACTGTTAGGTTTTCTTTAACTTTAAAATGTGTGCTATAACTAATGTATACTTTCATCTTAAATCTGTCAATAGAGATTATGACTTTTATGTCTTCGACACAAGTGGTAGCTCTCTGCAGGTTGGTGAAAAGGTTGGTTTCAAAAAGGTTAGAAAATCCTGGTGCACAATAATTGCAAAATTGTTATCACATGCATTTTAATTAATTTTAGGACTGCATTTGTTTTTGTTATGATAAAAGACAATGTTTTTGTTCATTTGTGCTGACGGTATCTACTTAATCAAAAGTGATTCTGAGGACCTCAAGGTTAGATGTGATATGTAATACAGCATGTAAGGTTTTTCCATGCTAAGTCAACAAAACCAATGTAAAACTATATCAAAGAAATATTTAATCAGATGTTAGAAGAACCTGTCTCCCTGATTTGACAAAATGACATCATTCTGACATTCTGTATTTGAATTCTCCTTTGTTCCCCATTCTTTCTCCTCGTTGGACACTAAAAGTAAATTAAAATTCTTATAATGGAATCTTCAACATTCCATTACCATAAACTGTGTTGAACACTCAAATAGGAATTCAAGCACTGCTCAGATATGGGATGTGGATATGAATTGAATCCAACTAATTTACTGCAGCTTCCTTGACATCTCCAAAATCATAAATGATCAAACTGAAATGTTTCCCTATAAGTGTATACTTTATTTCTTTAAGCAGATGAATGGTTTTCATGAATAAAATCATTGTAATACTGCTGTTATTTTGAGTCTACATTAAGGATCAACCCCCCCACCCCCCACCCACCCCCCCACACACACAATAGGAATTGATGTGGTTTGAACTATTTTTGTGAAGTGTATCAAACTGTTAAAATCCTCTAAGGTTGTTTCATTTGTTTAAACAACACATTTGTTACTCTACATGCCAGCACAAGATGTTGAGAACATGTTATTCTTTGAAGTAGGATCCAGCATACCTACTCCTAATTCACAACAACTCATAGCCAGCTTTCCTTTCACCCAGCTCAACCTCTTATTGCCTCAATCATTATCGTTGACTATGAAGTCTCATAGAAAAAAAAAAGAGCTCTGGCAGTTCTGCCGATGCCCCTGCACTAGATTGGGCTCAGCAGATGTGGAGATTAGATATTCTTAATCAACAGCAGCAGAACCAGTACAACTTTCCATGTGGCTACAACCAACATTCTAGTGCCATTGATCATATAAAAGTATGCCATGCGTTTAACACTATACATTTAAGAGATTGTGCATCTGTGAACCAAATATCAATAGCAACATAGCAATTTATTTCACACTAACAAACAACCACTAAATGAAAAGAAAAAAAAATCTAATATAGACTAAAACTTGATAGAACTGTTGCCTTGGTGCAAGAGGGTCCTAATTTTTGACTCCCAACCTCTTTCTGCATGGAGCTTGCATGCTCTCCCTGGGCATACATGGCTTCCCTCTGGGTACTCTGGCTTCCGCTTACTGTCCAAAAACATGACTGTTAGGTTAAATGGTCTCTCTAAATCCTCATTGGGTGTAAATGTGTGCGTGGTTGTTTGTCCTGTGTGTCTCTGTGTTGCCCTGCGATGGACTGGTGACATGTGGAGGATGTACTGGAAGGATAAGTAGTATAGATAATGGATGAAAACCTTTATTGATAAAGTTGAAACCAGACATTAACTTAGATGAAATATACTCCTTTTTTCCTCATTGTCTGCAAATAAATAATACCTAACCTATCTTGTTTTAGGTCAGTTTGTGTTACCGAGATTATATTTGTTAAATGCCACAATAATGAGAGAAGGAATGCATAATTTATTAATCAATGTATGTAAATAAAAAGTTTAAATACAGTACATTTCTTCAGTGTTCGGTAGCATTGCCTTGAACTGTTTTACATGGGTCAAATGATTCCGGTATCCCTCCACGAGCTTCCCACAATAGCTTGCTGGAAATCTGATTTCCTCCTGACAGAGCTGGTGTAACAAAGTCAGGTTTGTTAACCGCATTGCTCAAACACGCTGTTTCAGATCTGTCCACAAATTTGCTCAGGGTTATTGTCCATTTCGGAGACCTATTTTGTTTGTATGTAAACTTTTGGTTACAACTGCTCATAAAAATATTGGAGGAAAGAAATATGATACAACTACCACTGTCGTACATAAATGAATACAGGAAGCTAAATACACACCACTTTCATAGATTTTAGAAGGGTTAAAGGGCAGCCAGGTAAATAAATTCACAAAATGAAATCATAGTCACCAGGGCTAAGAGCATACAAGTGTCACAATAGAGTAAGAAAAAACCCCATCTGCTATTATTTTGGGAAGCAGTTTTTGTTCTTCGTTCATGTGAGAAAAGATTGTAATTCAATTTTCCTTAATTAGTCCATCTTTCTAGAGTGACAATATTTTTCACAAGAGTTAAATATTTCGGACAGGTCAGAAAAAGCAATACTTAAAAAATTACAAAATATCCTAGAGCTACAACACAGACATTGAAGGCCTCAATTACTATCTCAAATCTCAAAGTTCACAACAATTTAATTAGAAAAAAGTTCAATTTTAGGAAGACTTGTTTGGAGAAAAAAATGCCAGGAGAAAGCCTGTTTTCTCTAAAAGCAATGTGGTGGTACAACTTTGGTTTGGAAAGTTTTTTTTGTTTTTTTTTCTAAATAAACCTTAAGACATCTGTTATAATAACCTTTTGATAGATACCACTAAAGCAGACATTCCAACATGGTGGCGAGGATGATAATGATTTGGGCTTGTTTTACCGCTACAAGATCTGGGGACCCTGAAATCATTATATCAGTGAATTCCTCCATATTCTAAAGAATTCTAGTGTCAAAGACCTTGTCTGACAGCTAAATTTTGGCCAGAATACACAAATGCAACTGTAAATGAATCCTTAAAAAAATAGAACATCTACAGTGGAATATTTGAACAAGAAAATAATCAATGTGCTACAATGTTCCAGTCAAAGTCCAAACCTCAACCTGACTGAAATGCTGTGGCAGTACCTCTAAATAGCTATGTGTAAATAAAATGCATATAAACATCATTAAAGTAAAACAATGCTATAAAGAAGAATATGTTAAAACCCACTTACATCAAAGTGAGAGATTGATAAAGTCATACTGAAGATTATTACTGAGTTATTATTGCTTAACTTGTTTCTAAAAGCTCCTGAATACTGTACTGAGTTGTTGTTCTGTGACTGTCTTCACCATAAAGTAAACTTTCTTTTCCACATGAATAAATATTGTTTTCCCAAAACAAAGTGAACTAGCTCTCCACAGAGACACTTGCATAGACAAACAAAACTTGCCTAGTGAAAAAAGTCCATATTATTCTGCCAGGCTTAGGGAGAACAGCATAGCCCAATTCATTCAAACATTACAGAAACAGGCCTGGTCAGATATCCAGTTGCTGTGGCTAATGAGCAAGGATACACACTTCTAAACATACATATTGCCAGCAGTTGTCTGAAATAAGGAAACATGTATTTTTAAGAGTTATCTCAGACTGAAGAAAGACTTATGTCTGATTCAATAAATACAGTAGATTCCAATATGCTGTAATTGACATAGCCTTTGCTTGCTTATGAACACAACCAGACAAAAATCATTACTAAACAGAAAAAGCTATTGTTAATCCTGTTCATAGTGGCCGGAGCCTGAAGCCAACCCCGGCGGTCATCTTAGATGGCACTGAATTAGTCACAAATTAATCTAATATGTTTGCCATTGGATTGGGAGTATACCTGGTATAAATCCACTAAACAGGAGAAAATGCCAACTCACCACAAAAGTCACAGATTCAGTGTATTAATCTCAGACCTTTTAGAGAATGGTGCTGACCAAATTTTAACTCTTTCAGCAATATCCACATTGTTTCTGCTAATAACGTATGGTTGTATGGATGACAAAAGAAAAACGCTTTTCTAACAGAAAACACAACATATACAGTGTAAAATATAATGTAAAATATATAGTTTTTAATTTGAAAAAGATCTTGCAAAATCACTTGTAAGGCACAATAATAGACTTCAAGGCAAAAGTAGAATAAACTATACTGGATCAATAGTATCAGTCAGTCTAATTCCAGCATAATTTGTTTTTTAAGTATGAGCATGCCACTAACCTTCTTAGTCTTGACAGTGGACTGACAGCAGTCTCCTCCGTCATAGTTGCAGAAGGCCCTGTTGTTGACTGGATCACAGTAGTTGTCTCCCATAAATGGCTTTTTAGGGTAAAGAAGAGTGCAGAAAGAAAGTAAAACAACTGGGCAAAAATGAGTAACCTCTCATTATCTTCTTAAGGCATTAAGCTTTGTTCTGGTTGTCTCTTGAGTATTTCGAGGTCTTCAGAAATATCTGAATGAATTTGCTGATGATTCCAAAACATTAAGTTTTCTCCATTCTTCAATGTCACTATTTAAGCCCTTAGTCAGCTAGGCCCGTAAATCAAATCGAGGACAACATGAACTATAATCAGCACAAAACACGGCAGTAAGATGATTTATTGGGTTGGCTCCGCCCTCAACGCTTGGGTTACCATTTAGGTTATCCAGTTGGCTTCTTTTGAGCAGAATACATAAAAGTTCAACGACAAAAAGCTAAATACTTCAATTAGGAAACAAACCAATAATATAGTATGTTGAGATTTCTAAAAAAAAAGCTATTGTAGGACTAAATGTGTTGTATTGTGCTGACTGCACTTACAGATACATTCCTTACTTAAATATCAGACTATATTTAGTCAGGCAGTAGGATAAAAAATATCTAAAAAGTTCCTTTAAATAGTCTGTTGCGCAAGAAACAAGTCTCGACCTTCACCATGGTCTTTTTATTTTACATGTACAGCATCTGCCAATTTATTTCCTGTCTACAACAATTTAGCCAAGTATAGCTCATAAAACTTTATGTTCTACCTTTAATGTATCACAGTTCACAATAGGTTAAAAAACTGAAGTATATTAGAGCACCATTATGACAGGTAAGATGGATGAATGCTCAGGTCTTGTACTAACCTCACATCCTTTGATGCAATGGAGCAATTCAGGAGGAGGATACCATTTCAGTCCCATTGTGCAGACTATGCTCTGTAAGACAAGACAACATATGTTTCAGTTAATTAAGAAATATTGCTGCTTTCAGAAATCCCTAACCTGTACGCAGGCACACATCCAAAATAAACATGATGCTGCAATAAGATACCTGTAGGCCTGAGTCTGGGGTAAGTAGTACAATAGAGAAGGATGGATGTTGTTAACTGCATAACTAAGATAGTAAATTCCATAATTAAAAGTGTCACCCACAGCAAAGAACTGGCTTATCTCAAAATCCCAAACCTACCTACCCCAATATCTCCCGAGTTGACATATTTTCTTCTGTTGGTGCAAACTAAGGTATTTTCTATTTCAGTATAGTCAGCAAATCAATGTAAAATATAGATCTAGACTTAAAGGTAGCAAGAAAGAACAACAATAGGATCTAGGGACAAAAGAGAGCTGAGTGAGTAATATTTATTTTGTTGTGATCCAGTATATTATCTTGCCAGTACTGGATCACAATAACAAAACCATTACACGCACAGCTCTCTGTTGTCCCCGTCATCCTATAAGATGATGTCATCCAGAAAATTATATACTTTTTTCTTCTATCTGTTTTTCTCTCCCTCTCTCTCTTAGACTCTTCCTCTTTTTCTCTCCCTCTCTCTCTCTCTTAGTCAGGCCGTAAATCATGATAATCCATGACTGTGGCCTGGTCTCACCCCTAACTATGTATGGGATCCTCACCCTCGAAAGCGTCCCCGGGGCACTCATAGCACATAAAAATAGATCTCCATCTCAGTGCCACCACAGACGAGGTCATGTCATATGGAAAATGACTAATTCTATAGCCGTCTTGACAGGGTAATTTTGTGACTAAGGATTGGGGGTGTGGAGGAGGGGGTGCTAGCCACATAATCAAAGAAAGACAAAGAGAAAGGAAGAGGAGGAGGTGGAGGTAGGGAAGTCTGAGAATTTTAAGCAAGTCACCAACAGAGACAAAAAAACAACTAGAAAATGAAATATTATTACTTAAGATGGTAAATATATGTTGTGATATTTTTTTTTTTTTTAAAGTGGAAAAAACTGAAAAAGACACATGCAATTTGTGGGCTTGCACAACCAGTGTTTAGGATTGGTCTTTTTCCCCCAAAATGCATTTAGTTCATAATTTCACTATATTTATTCATAAGCAACATTTATTTAATGTTCATATTTGGAAAGTATATTGCAACTAATTTCCATTGATTCTGATCCACGTTTGAACAAGTTACATTCTTATAACTTACATGAGAGATTTGACCTTGTGTTCAAAGCAAAACAAAGACAGGCAACTTAATGGTGGTTGATATTTATTGGAGTTTATTTAGTCATTGGAGTTTATGTATTTTATTTCACAAGGCTATAGGCAGATTATATTTTAATTTTTTGGTTGTAGAAGCAGTTATGACCATTGTGATCACAATAATTTACTTAACCCAGAGTGACAGAGACAAGACTGGGCAGGTCAGATGAGGAACTAGCCAAGGACTAAGGGAATGGGGGAACATAAATACACACCATATTAATCATGAAACAACCGAGAATAATTACAAGTAGAAACAATAGGGCCAGAAAAAAAATGTAGGAGAAGAACATAGAATGCAGAGAAAAAGATCGTGACAGGACCCCCCTTCAAGGTGTATACCAAATAGCAGCAGACAGACCCTCCAGTCCCGCCTGGAGATGAAGAAGGCAGCGTATGGCCACGACACGGAGTGCTGCTTGTGGTCTTTGGAACAGAGGCTCTGGTTCCACACCTGAGCACACTTACACTTGTGAAGAATTTGTGAAGCACCAACTACAGCTGATGAAGAGCACAGATTGCTGTGGGGTCTTCAGTCCGGAGGCTCTGGAAACCATAGCTGGTTTCACTTTGAAGCATACTGACCCTCTGGAAACCATAGCTGGTTTCACTTTGAAGCATACTGACCCTCAGTGTGCTGGCACATAACATCCTTCCAAATGATGTCACCTGCAAAACAATACTCGCACTTGCACTCTTGTGCACTTCAAATACACATTCCCGTTAAGGGGCGCAAGTGCATAGGGAGTCCCGATTCTCCAGAGAGGAGTTTCTGGCCTCTGGCCCCGCCTCTTTTGCATGCAAGTCTGCATCGATGTGGGCTTCAGCAAAGGATATTACCCACAATTCATTGGTGCATTTGGAATTATATGACAAGAAGGCGAAGAAATGGTCCCTGCTGCTTCTCTGAAAAATGTAGTTTCAAGTGTTAGGGTGTCAGTTTGTTCCTAAAATTGCCAGGGACAACAACCTTAAACTGGAGTCTGGTGTGAAGATTGCTGGGGATCAAATATTAATTAATATATTGGCTATGTATTCATCTGGTTGACGTTTCATTAAAACATACACTGCAGTGTAAGATGTAAGATCAGGCTGCTGGCAAGAAAGAACCATTAAAACTAAAGTTGTTGCCCAAACAACAATGTTATCTATAGCTAATAATAATATACGCTACTGGATATTGGTCCTGCAACGCTGCAGATTAGCCGCACACTTAAAAAAACATCGAAATTAAATTGACCTGAAGTGTCATTAATATGGCTGGGTTGCGTCTGAAAAGATTCAGCCTAAATTTATATGTATTATTTACATGTTTACTGATAGCAAAGCGTCCCGCACTGTAAGCGAGAGACTTTCTGCAGTTAGATTTGCGATTTGGGACCAGAGAACACAATTGGAACCAGGGATTATGGAACATATTTTTTTTCTCTGTTTCAAAACTATCATTTATAAATATTGATTGGGACATGTCCCCGACATCCTCGGCTATCGACGCCTCAAAATATTTAACAGTTTTTCATTGAGTACGTGAGTAATTACGGCCGAATGATTAGCTGTGGAAAGATGCATTACATGTGTGTTGAAAAATGGTGTTTACTAATAATGGTGTGTGTATTGTTGGACATGATACCCCCAAAATAATATTCACTATGTGTTTGCAGCAGTCATTAAAAAGCCTTAAACATTTTACATAATTAAAGAAGAACACCTATTTCTCTACATTTTGAATAACATTGCATTTGGGTGTATTTATTGCTGGTGAAAAAAGCATCTCCTAAAAATGTTTGACAAATATAAATAATATAATTTACACATTCTTTTAAATAATCAAAAGACATAGATAGATAGATAGATAGATAGATAGATAGATAGATAGATAGATAGATAGATAGATAGATAGATAGATAGATAGATAGATAGATAGATAGATAGATAGATAGATATACCTATTTAGCTAGTATCTGTAAATAAATAACATAAACATACAGTTGGTTCCTCTGATTAAAATCTCATTTGTTCTCTAAGTTTGGACTTTGCTAGATATAAATTTGAATTAATCAAAATAAAATTATTTTGTTTCAGTTGTATCATATCAAGCATTAAAATAACACAAACTGCGACATGCACCCCCATTTTGGTAGTCAAGGAGATACGACGCCATGGCACAGGTCATGCGACCTTCATGGAGGACTGCAGGGTGCTGTGTGAATATTGGGACAGGGCCTTAAACACAGTATTATAACTAGTGGAGACTCCCAACAATCATTGGCCAGAGCAGCTGTTGGTTGCCATGGATACTGAACACAGCCAGTGATTTTTTTTTTTTTTACTCATTGGACTTCTTTGGGTTTTACCGTTTGACCTCCCTCGTCTAAAATGAGACAATTATTCCTATATGTATTTCTGACAATTGCACAATAAAATTTTGGTTTACCATTTAGCATAGCCTAACCTTTATATTTAGCATTATTACTTTTTTAATCTTTTCTAGATAAAAAGCCTTGTATTCCTATAGCATTTTTCTAATTTATCTCAATTTAGTCTGATCTAAAATTAGGTGGACTTTTCACACATCTAATAAAATGAATCTTGTTTTTGGATATGTACTGACAATAAATCCCTCCTGACATTAACTTTAGAATGCAGTTGAGTCAGAGTGAATGTGAAACAACATTTAATGTTGCACCAAAGAGTATTTCTATAGTTTGGTGTGGATTACTATACCTCTCTAATGTCAAAACTTTCTGCTGTTCAATAAGATTCTTTGCTTATTTATTGGACATAAATCTGAAATTATCATAACCTGTTGAACATCAGGGGGAAAATAATGAAAGAGTAGATATAAGAGATCCATATAAAATAATAATAATGTGTTGGCTAATGTCTGATCATTTAATGTAGTGAACTATACATAAGCACTCTTATGATCTGCTGACAACACTTTGTAGAGAGATTAAGACAAAGTTAGCCTTGTTGGTACCAGAGGGGTATTGACATTTTGAAGTCAGAGGGTGCTTATAAATGTAGGAAGCTAGTTAAAAAGTGACTATATTTTCTACATATTGAGACATTCAGGGTATGAGAGTGAGCAAGTGAAGCAGACAGAGTGAAAGCAGGGTATGCTCAATGAACAAAGAAATGGACAACAACAATGCTGCAGCACAGTATATTTCATACATACTGTGCAGTTTGATTGCTTTACAGGTGTTGTTGCTTTCTCTGTTGTTGTCGTACGGGTGTTGTTACTACCACTTCCATTGTCTTGTCACTTCCAGAAGGGGGAGTTCCCAGGCCAGAAATAGCTTAATTTAGCTGGGATGTCATTTACATGCAGAGGGATTCAGTTTTCCAACCACATTATATGGGTGTCTTAGGTCAATTAGAAGTAGGACTGTTCTGTTCAACTTCAGTTGGACTAAGGTGTATACATGCAACAAAGGTGGGAAATGTGCTTTCTCTTACTGCATGTAAACTTGTGATGCTTTGGGGTGCTATTTCATCTGCTGGTTTTTGCACTCTGTGTCCACAATCTACAAAGCTATCTACTAGAAAATTCAGAGCACTTAATGCTTCGTTGTGCTGACAAGCTTTATAAAGATGCTGATTTCATTTTCCAGCAGAACTTGGCAGTTGCCCACAATGCCAAAGGTATTGCAAGCTGCTTTGGTGATCATGGTGTTCCTATGCTTAAATTGACAGCAAACTGGCATGACCTGAACTCCACAATGTATTGAAGTTTCTAAAGTACCTATGGAGTACTAACAAGAGATGATGGATCGGTGATCTGTCCATTATTTACCCAGTCTCTCGATGAATGACCACTGTAAATGGGTACCTGCCCACTGTGTACCAAAAAAACTAGCAGGTATACATGATTAATTAATTTTTGTACCCTGTGTAGAGTCATATTCTTGAATTTTGTATTATCATTTTTATATATCGCTGGTATTTAGATCTTAACGCATAAAGTAAATATTTTATTGTGAAAAATAATTTTTTCCAAACAGATCTAAAAGAACCAAAAGCAGATTTTTTGAATATCATATTTGTCAGTGTTAAAGCACCGCTGATGATCCCTAAATAACTTCTTATGGTGTTGGAATCTTGGTGGATCAGCTCTCAAGTCCATTTTTTATACGAGGAGCCAACAGTTATAAGGCAGCAAGTTCCTATAACTCCTGCCAAGAATATAACAAATTGTTTTAGAGGTTGCCATGCTTCAAAGACAAATATTTGTCTGGTGATGGGTCAGGCATGCTGGCATATTACATTGTAGGTAATCTCGTGGGGATATAGGCACTAGATGAGAAATTCCTGATAGAAGAGTTGTGGATCACAGTACTTTGTGAAGTGCATTTGTCAGACCTATTAAGAAGACAGAAATACATGTGGTTATAAACATACCTTGACTTTTTGCGGGTTCCACCAGTGTTCTCCAAGTAGGAAATTTGCTGTCATGTTGCTAGGGAGAATCACCACTTCACTGTTACCCTCTCTGCATGAGAGCTCACACTCCTCACCTGACAGAGACAGAGGCATCAATTGCATCAAAGAATACACAAGTCAAATCCAGAGTAAAGATCTCAATTTTGGTAATGTCTTCTCATCAAAATTCTAGTTGGAATACTCTAAGGCATACAAACCTAGTTTAAACAATACAACATTTTCTTTTTTTTCGTACCTATGCCATGTCCTCGCTTGCATGAGTATTGGAGACTGTAATGAAGATTTTGAGGTAACGAGCACTGGCCTTTACTGTTTGGGCACAGACGGAATGATCCTGTCCAGTTTCCATCCTTTCTACAGCGGATCATGTTGGAGGCTGTGCCCTGTAAATAACACATATTGACTGGCTAACAATTCTACTCACACTCACACTGCTACACAAACACTGCAAGGACAGTGAGATGGCATTGCATTGCATATGGAGAAATATAATACAATTTTTATCAGGCATCCAACCAACAATGCCTGGGAGGTGTATACATTTCCAAAGTCTGTAGCAGGCAGAACTAATCTGGTAATCAATACCAATCTAATTAAGATGTCATCAAATTTAGTAGAGGGAGACAAGGGGGGAAAACATGCATAGTCACAGCAGTGTAGAAAAGATGACAATAAAAAATGTTTTTGTAATTGTTTTGACAAAAGAATTTGATATTTAACTGAACAGCTATTTTTATTTATCTTAAGGGACCTACTTGCAAATTGATATTTATAACCAAGAAGGGAATAGCAAAAAAGAAAAACAATACAGAAACAAACGGAAAACTCATGTATCATGCGGCTGACAAAATAAAGAAAAAGCAGGAATAGAAAGAGAGGAAAGAGATAGACAGACCTGCTTGCAGGAAGAGTGCAGCAACCTCACCGTATGGGCAGAGCCTCCTTCACGATTACCGGCGGAATCAGAGCAGTTAAGCCTGCAGACACTGTCAAAGCGGAAGCCATCAGTGCAGTAGTAGGAGCCATGGAAAATGGGTGGTGGAGGATCACAAGTCACTGGCTCGCATGCCCCCTCTAGCCAGGTGCCGTCCTCTGTACATTGCCGCTTAAATGCACGTCTGAAAGGAGCAAAGGCAATTTCAAAAGAAATAAACAAGGCCTGCTTTCAGACAGAAAACTTGCAAATCTTTATCTCGTCTTTTTTACCTTTTAGGTTTATTGGTTACATGGTATCCTGGCTTGCATTTGTATTTGCAAAGAGTGCCAACTTTTAGGCCCGTCTCATTACAGCGCTTTGTTTGTAAAACAGCATTAGGTACATGAGGAGGGGCTGGGCAGCGCAGTTCACAAAGAGCCTCGGGGAAGGACCACATGCCATCTTCCTGGCAGGTAAGGGTGTTGTTGGTTCCTTGAAATTTAAAAAAATATATAATTAATCTAATCAGCAAACTAAAGCCATCATGTTATGGCTGTGAGTTGTTCCTGTCTACATCTTATTGCGCATGCTGCCATGAAGGACTGAACTACAGGGAACAAAGACATTGGTATGAGAACTACTAATGCCACAGTGAACTGTATTAACCCACTAAACTGTAACTGTAATCTGGCCAAAGAAATAAACCTTGACCGTATTCATAATTCTGTAGAATAAATCTTTGAAATATAGATTCTTCAACAGAGACAATGTCTCGAGGACATTGTCTCTTTGTTTTTGTTTTTCCAGGCAACACTACCAAAGCCTCTGACCATGTCCCGGCTTTGCTTGTTCTATGAACCTCTCCATGGTTCTTAAAAACCATTACAGTAAGACATGTGTCTGAGTAGAAATTATTATGGAAATGGAGTAAACAGTGTGAAATTTTTTTTGATTGTCTAATTCATTGTGTTTTTGTTGTGTTTTCAGGACTGTATCCTTCAATCAGACCTCTGTTGAATAAACAGTTTTATAAGGTTATTAACTGCTAAAAAAGTATTTTTATTTGTGCAATGTGATATTTACTACGGTTTAAAATACTTTTGATTTAATCTCTTCTCATTAATCTATGTAAAAATTGTTTATAAAGCATACTAAATGTTTGCTTTCTCAAAAGCTAAAAGATAGCCTGCTAAAGTAGCCGTTATTGATTTAGCTGTTGCAAAATAGCTTCTCTCTGTTTACACCATTACATGGTCACTTGTAGCAAACTCCTGGAGCTCATTAACAAATCATGTCATTTGCAGTGCTTAAGTTAATTTTGGACTCAAAAGAGATGGTTTAAATCACCACAACTAGCTTCTTTAGGTATTTTAATCTGCCATCTTGTAAGGGGCAACAACCCTGTAATCCACCATGGGGGCATTCAAAATACTAAAATCAAATCTATCACTGTGGTGACTGATCCATAGATCCATACATTTTAATACCATTGTTAAAAACATTACTAACTTTTAGTTCAGGAAATTTTCTGAAACACTACCTCCTCAAAATAATGTTTTATATTCACTTCTGATTTGCTCTTTTAGTAATCAAGTTGAGTGTTGCTAGATTGGTGAGTTTATTAAGTATTTTAAACTGCAAGCAAGGTGCTTCATAACATAATTGAGGAATTGAAGTTCAAATAAGAGAGTCCCAGACGGCCACTTCTGGCTCCATATTACAGATTGCGGATTTGTGTTATGATGTTATACAGGGCAATAAAGAAATATCCCTGCTGCAAAATTGAAAAAAATAAAAACATAGAATTAGATTTTACACCTAAACATTTTATACTTACAAACTTGTAAGTTATTTTTTAACATGGGCAAATAAACTGTGTGTGGTAGACCATTCTTCAATAAACAATTGAATAACTTTTTTTGAGCAAACCTGTATGCATGATGAAAAGGCTGAATCGTACCTATGAGTTGGGCAGGTTCTCGACAAAAGAAGGTGCTTTTCTTGCCATACGTAGTGCCCTCTGGGAAGCTGAAATGAGCAGGATGGACGTGGTATTTGTCTGGCAGACCACAGTCCACTGGCTCACAGGATATCTGTTTATTCCACTTCCCATCAGTACAGGTTATTGTTACTGAAGAATCCGACTGGGAAAAAAAAATCAAGATAAGCTGAAAAATATTTTTACATAGGATTACTGCACTAGTGATTGAAGGCAAGTTAGATGTAGATTTTATACAAGTATATGTGATAATGATGTGGATCTACCAAAATCACAATCTGGCCAATATTTAATGGATGAAATGTGCAACATGTTTTTGCTGAAATAAGCTATTTAAAATGGCTTAAACTGAAAATGTTCATATTAAGGGGCAATTTTGGCAATGATAGCCATGCTAATTGCAAAAATAATATCAGAAGAAAGGTTAATATCGCAACTACTCAATCTATTTTGCTTAGTCTTAATATAGTAAAACCCTCTTTTACAACAGCTGCTCTCACACACAGGGTGTTATATCACCTCTGCTTCTGAAATATATAAATAATTAGGGGTTATGGCAGCAAACTAAATAATATTTTAGATGCCATTTAATCTTTTTATATTCTAATTCTTAAAGACAACTACTTGCTAAGTATGATGTTAGATTTTACATCTCAGGATTTAACACGGTATGTGTGTTAATTAAAACTGTCACTTACGATCAATCCCCAGGAACTTGTAAGCTTTCCAATTATTGGTCATGGATAGACTCTATGTGTAAGTTCAGACTGGCAAAAGTTTTAAATTGAACAGTGATCGTACATTTTGGAGTGCTTTAGTCATTTGATAAATATTTACCTTACAAAAAAAAAAGACAACCGTAATTCAGCACTCTTTCCCCTCTTCATGTAACCTAGCATAGCCTGATAGTGCTTAGCTCACTGGATGTGAATAAGCCTCTCATGCAACTCAGCAGTTCAGGTAACTGATGATGGCATATATAAGGTCAAGCCGTGCTACACAGACAACTGATATCCACCAACTGCACAATCAGCCCTGACCCAAAACAGATTGATTTTAAGGAAGTGTGACACCTTCTGCTAAACATGCCAAGACACACCTAAAGGAAATAGAATCATCTGCAATACTCGCACTTATGCAACAAAATGCAGTCTGGGATGGAACCTCTCTGAGTTTTTGAATTATTTTAATTCAGTCCCCAACCTATTCATTTTGGCATTTTAAGATTGCCACAAAAAATAAAAATTGTGTTAAAAGGACAATTAATTTTAGTAGGGCATCAAATTAAACAAAGTCGATACTTGCATGAACAATGTAAATTGTGCCATTAATGCTAACCTTTATGGCTTTTTTTTTTTTTTTTTTCCTTTTTTAGCTTTTCCAAAATCTAATGAGTTTTGCTTGGGCAGTTTTTAGCCAAAAAGAAAATATGCCGCCTTTCAACAACTTTTTATGGTAAGAAAACATCCTCCATAATGTTAACAAGCCTACCGAGTATAACTTATGAGAAAGGACTCAAACATGTTGAAATGTTTCAGGAAAAAGGAGAAGCCAAAGAAATTCCACAGTAAAAAATGGGAAAACATGTAAAATTTACAAAAGAATGAACTGGCAATTGAACTAGCAAGCCAGAACTGGTAGCAACACAATACCACTGAAAACAAATCAAGGTTCAGTTTTCAACACAACATACTTTTAAATACCTTATAACAGAATGATATTCCCAGAATGTTGATAACCATCATAACCAAACATGATCTGACAGAAGCATTGAAAGGTCATCTGTTTTTGAGTATGTTTGTGCAAAGCTGCACAGTAGTACGGCAGCTGGCAGGAAGCTAACCAGTTTGACTATTGACCATATATGGCTCTTTCTTTGTGGCCTTTCAGTGTCCCATTTGTTAATTTTCTGTCTGTATGTGAGGACATTTTAAATTCATTTTGATTCCCTCCCACAGTCCAGCAATATGAATGTTAGGTTAACTGATCATAGATGGTTCTAAAGAATGAGTATTCAAGAATTGTTTGTATCCATCTATGATATGCTTCCTGTGATACACTTTAGACATCCCCACCCCTGAACAACAGTAAGTAGTACACGATTTAGATGGAAAGGTGTGTATTTTCCAATTTGGCCTGCAACAAGTGTAACAATATGATACAGTTGTTCCAAAAATATAGCATAAGAAATACATTATTTTAGTATATGGCATGCATATGATATGCAATCATGACATTTTTAGAAATACCTCTGATACTTGTAAAAGGTTTTGCTCGTATTATGTAGAAAAGTGAGCAAAACAGGGAGCCATTGGATAGTCCAATCCTAAACAGTGTGTAATGCAAAAGGAATGTGTATATTGGTAGCTGAGCCAAGAGGAAAAAAATAAAAGAATCATGAAACAAAGTTGTTAAAGTCAATCATCCTGAGTTTTACATTTCCAAACGGAAAAAAAATGCAAAAATGGGAAATTTATCAGTAAAATTACATGTAACATGTTTGGGTCAGCTTTAATTATGCTTACCCTTTTTTTTAAAAAAAGCCAAACATTAAGCTTAAACAACCTTGACTAAGTAAGATTATGTGCCTATTGCTTCATAATATCTTTTCCTCTCTTTTGTAGAACATTCTTTCATCTTGATCCCATTATATAATACAGAATAGCAGTATCAGATTCCCCTAAAATAAATAAGCTCCTTTCATAATTTGGATACAAAACAAAGTACCATATGCATTGCATGTGAGTGCTGCCTGAAAAAAACTGGATGAAGAGATGAGTGACTCATTCATGATGTCAGGTTTCGAACAAAGTCTGCATGAAAGAAATCCATGTGGTGTTCAAATGCTGAATTAAAACATGGTCATCTGCAAAAGCGATATTTGGTGTATTAAGTTTAATTAACAAGATATAAAAAACAAAATGTAAAACTGTGTTTGAGAAAAGGTACATTAACAACACAATATACACGCCAATGGGAAGAATGGATGATTTATATGATTTATTTAAAACAACAAATCCTAAATAAATACAAATTTAATTATTTCCAATGTAACTGAAAAAATACGGAAGATATTTTTCAGTTTATTCTCAATCTATAAATTGTAATTAAAAAACACACATAAAATCAAGTCTTTGATGCCAACATTCTATTTGAATTATTTGTTACTTCTGCATATTTTTATCCACTTTTGAAAATAATTTATTCCTGGTGTAGAAGAGCATCCCCAGAAGACTAACACTGTAGGTTAACCCACAGTACAGATGTTATAGATAAACATGTTTTTGAGTTCGAAAATATTTGATAACTTTTGTCAATATTAGCTCCAAGATTTACAATATACACTGACATTAAATTGGACCAAGCTTTCCTGTTTCACATCAGTTAGGCTCAGCAAAATGATTTATAGTGCTTACTGACAGAATAGTGGGCAAATTCAAAGAGAATTTGTTTCAGCTTGCTTCAAATTCAGACGTTATAATAGGTTTTCTTGTTAATGGTAACCTTGGCTGTTTGCTAGGAATCCAAAGTATGCTAGGAATAAATGTACAAAACGGTATACTTATCATGCTTTTTTTTTAAAGGACTTAAAGAATTATAAAAAATAATCTAAAACAAACTCTTATTCTCACAGTAATGGTTTATTCTAATTTAAGGTGTGGGAATAAGAAAAACATTAAGGGAATTTTGTGCCGTGTACATCAGGTTTCATCTGAATTTGTAGTTAAATAGAGTTCTTTATTGTGGGTGTACCATGAGATCTGTTCTTTTTCTTCTTTTTTTTTTCTTTTTTACAAAGCTACAACTACATACCTGGTGTGTGATAAATGTTGTTTGAAAGATCCAAAATATACCCTTCAATCTAGAGTGAAATTTGGTTGATGACAACCTGAATTATCTTTCTAATCTTTAGTATATAGATCCAAACCTCCAAGTTTCCCTAAAATAACCTGAGAAATGGAATCTTCTAACCTCCATTGTATGATGCATCCGACTGTGTTGAATGGCAGCCATTGTTCAAGGTATACTCTCTTGTTATACTACCCTAACCTTGACACAATAATTTTCATGCGGTGCAGTGCTAGGGTTTACAGGTAGTCTCCATTCTCTAAACAATGATTTAAAATAGAGAAAATATGTGGCAAAGCTATCATCTGTGGCAAATTGTCATTTTCTTTGCTACTGGTGTAACAAAATGAAATAATTTGGTAAGGTTTTGAAGACAGACATATGTATCCCATAATTCCTGCCGCAATCTCCGACTATAAAGCGTTCATTTAGTGGGTGTAACTATGTTTGGATCTCTTCAAAATAACTGCTGTGAGGAATTGCCATAAAATATTTACCACAGTCAAATAACTTTCTAGGAGAACAGTATTCCTCTTGACTTTGAAACAGAAACGTGACCAGATTGCCAGTACATAGAAATGACAATCTGATAAAATTAGGTAACTGAGAAAAAATATGCCAGGAATATGACCAAGATCCCAAAAGTTACTTCACCACCAACAATCAATCAAGTTAAGTTGTCAGAGTCCATGTAAAAATGAATGCAGCCAAACACAAAATTATCTACAGGAAATCTGCTCCGGAGTGGTTATGAACTGAAGGTCAAACACCAGCTCACTGTCCAGACGCCTCAAGGAGATAATATAGCCATGATAATTGGTGTAATTTAAAGACAATGTCATTAAAATCACTACATAAAATAAAAGATGGCAGCTCACACACTGTAGCTTTTCATTCATGTTTGGTATGTAAATAATAATTTTAAAAAATGGATTAACCATTTTGTAATAAGTGCTTAACATATATGTTTTAATTATCTGGAGCTTAAGGTATATTTGATGTTGTATTTATTAGCCTGCTAGTTGATAGATTTATTTACTTATTTGCAAGTTAAGCATTTTTTTAGAGTAAAAGAAAAATTTGCAGATTTAAAAGTATTTTATCCATAACTGCAGTGAAATGTCCATGTGATTTATATAGGACCTTGATAATATTAAATCATTTTTAAGTAGATAAAACAATTGTTTCCCTTCTTGTAGGAATTTTTAAAACCTCTGCTTCCGGACAAGACAGAGAATGATTTACAGTATATCCAGTTGGATTCCTTTGAAATAAAGTATTTTACTTACTCAGAAAATACACATACGATCAGAAAATATAAATCCTTATAAATGAAAAACAGAGTTCAGAAAAGAAGCAACTTACTTAGAATAACAATGTCCCCAGAAGCAGGTATGCTTTCAAGTTTTCCTCAATAAATTGTAGGTTGTGTTAATAGATTCAAGATAAGATTAACTTTGAGACATTAAAAACCCCTTATAAAGGTTTGTAGCAGTGGTCGTATTTTTTTATTGCAAGCCAAAAGTCTTTTCCCTGAATGCTTAAGGAAAAATGCATGAATAGTTTATATAAGCAGCTAGGTTTTCATAATGAAGAGCAGCACTATGAAATGTACAACAGGCTTGTTCATAAGTGAAAACTCTAAAACCAGACTTAAATATTTAATATAAAGGTGCAATATGTAAAAAACAACATATTGTGGTCAAATTTCAGTAATACAGTCCATGTGGAAAAACAGTAGAGTCTGCTCTTAGGCCTGGTTTAGACTGGCTGCAGAAGTGCTGTGGAACAGAGACCACTTCTATTTGTCACCTGTAAAGCAATCGTTTACACATCTGGTCTATTTTCTTGTGCAAGCTGCCAGCGATCACCATTAATTCTGGCAGGACGATACACCAAAACAAATAAGATAATTTGGTCAATTTTCAAAATAAAATAATTTGTTCTAAATTAAATAATGCGATTGACAAATGTGATCTTATCTATGTATCTAAACAGACTATAGAGATGAAAAGAAAATAAATAGCTCTCCTCCTGTCTTCTTACACTGGAAAACAGAAAGAGAAAATAGATTTAATTAATGTGAAGAGTAGATAAACAAATATCTGTATTTCAACCGTATCTACGCGACTACTGTTGACTACCCCACACATTCTCTCTCTGGCTGTGTGTGGGTCTTGACAATGTATAAATTAAAGAAGCGTGCAAACTTCCCGGTAACAGAAACATGGTGAAATAATTTTACGAGGTTATTTACTTACCCATGATGAAAAAAATAGCTCTGAATAAACAAGAGCAGAGCAGAAGCGCGTGTCGACCGTTTGAGAGATATATGTGTCCTGTGTAAATGGTGGCAGCGGCAGCGCTCAATTTTCATGACCGCTAGCAGCTGGTGTGAACTTGCCGTTACCCCCAATTTACACCTGGAATGTCAGTGGTGCGTTATTGCAAGGATGCGATCACCACGGAAAATAGAAATCATTAAAGTCTATGGAGCAGTTACACCTGATGGGCCACAGTGCATTTTTAATCGTGTCCGAGAAGTGCCTTGCCACCTTGTGCCGCTAATGATAGGATAGAGTTTTACTTTTGACGCGACACACTCCCAAAACATGTCCAGCTCAAACACTCAAAAGAGCTTAACAGGAAACACATGGTAAGCATTTGGTAAAAGTAACAGACATGTCCAGATTTGCGTTTGCTTAACTATGCAAACATTACATCCTTACCGGTGACCAAATGGATCTGAACCCTTGGTGTACCCCACAAAAAGAGATCTTCCAAGGAGCCACAGGTCAAGGAATTTTTTATTTATTTATTCAATTTACTAATAATTTCCACAACAGTTAACCTATAGTCACCAAGATGCTTGCCTATTGTGGATTTGCTCATCTCAGTCTTCTACAAGGGTACAATATTGCCCTACTGTCCTGACAGCTCTCTGGTCTTAACCATGGTGGAGGTTGGAGTCTGAGTGTTTGAAGGGGTGGACAGGTGTCTTTTGCACAGGTAAAAACTTCAAACAATTGCCAAAAGGCTCCTTTCCACTATTGGAACTTCTCGGTAAATTACTTTCCAAATATCCTTCTCTCTTTTCCGTAGTTGCGGAGCTCAGGGACCACAATCTTGGATTGATTTTTTTTTTTAAATCAATCCAAGAATACTTAAGACCTCCAAATGCCCATACCTGCCTATTGTTATAGTTCAAACACCAAATATACCTTAATATGCATTAATATACACAGTAGAAACCATATTCGCACTAACACAGAAGCTGAAGTCTACAGTCTTCCTTATCTATGCTCTTGATAGTACAACCAATCAGCAATCAGTGCAGACAACAGTCAATCTTATTTTGTATCTCCCCAAGAAAAGCATTTTTTAATGCTTTTCTATGCTAATAGTTTTTTTTTCATAGTCTACTGTGTCTCTGTCTAACAACATTTAGGACATTTTTGTTTTGTTTTGCATGTGTTGTCGAGTCATCTAGCACATATGCACATCATTCTCCAAAAGGCCCAAACAGGGACCTAAAGGGACCTAAATCTATGTCACACATTTGTCACTGCTCGTTAGATTTACATTTATGTTTATTGCTCTCATAGATAACAATATAATTTATGAAATCAGCTTTAAGAGCCCCTTTATTGCAGTAAAACAACAACTAGTATGCTTGCTTCTTGAGGAGCTAACATGGGAGCTGCAGGAACTACACGTTACTACTTTAAACATCTTTATTATCCTAAAGTGCCATCAGAGGGTTTAAATCTCATATTCATTTGTTTTTAGAACTTCAACTTTGCTTGTTTTTCCTTTTAAATTTTTCAGTTAGATGGTTGACGTCCTTTTATTCAACATACAACATGCCATGAAAACCATGATTCAGAAGTATTTAAAAATGTATTGATCAAATCCGTTTTTTGTTTATCAAAAAAGATTTTTGCACCCTCCTTTTTTAAGCTGTAGGAAAATGAATGAACTGGATAAAGTTGAGAAGAAAGACATCTGTGTCCCGCGATTCACATACAGTTCCAGGACTATAAAAAGGCAATTTAGTAGAGGGAACTATGTGTAGACCATCTGCAGTAAGGCATTGTTTGGGGAAACAGTATAAAACATTTCTACAGTTAGGAGGATTTCCGGGATGAAGGTCTGTTTGATAACCTATATATATATATATATATATATATAGACCATGGAACTTGAGGGTTCTGCGCAGTGTCTTTGCTGTTTCAAATAGTGTACTTTTCTGGACTGAGATGTCTGAGGTTCTTCCAGGGATCTGCTGGAGCCATTCCTCCAGTTTGGGGGTCACTGCCCCGAGTGCTCTGAGTGCTCCGATTACCACGGGTACTTCTGTCACCTTTACCTTCCAAGCCTTCTCTAGCTCCTCTCTGAACCCTTGGTATTTCTCAAGTTTCTCATGTTCCTTCTCTTGATGGTACCATCACTTGGTATTACCACATCCACAACAATGGCTTTCCTCTGCTCTTTATCAACCACAATGTTGTGTTGGTTTGCCATTACGATCCTGTCTGTGTGGATCTGGAAGTCCCACAGGATCTTTGCTCTGTCATTCTACACCACCTTTGGAGGTGTTTCCTATTTTGACCTTGGGGTTTCCAGTCCATACTCCTTACAGATGTTTCTGTCAAGGTTATTGATGCCGTTTGTATATTAATAGACCGACACAGATCAGACAACAGTTGTTTGTAATGTTTGCCAGCTCCTAGTCCAAACAACGGACTCCGGCACTACACATTTATTTTATCAGCTGCTCAAGAACCACGACAATGAATACAGACAGAGTCAATGAGCACACTGACGAGGTGTAGCACACCACCCATGTGTTGCCAACAAACGTAACGGCTGTTAGAGCCGGTGTCGTTCTGTCTGAGGCTTTTTTCTGTTCAAGCTGCGCGTTGGGAGGGGACGGGAGACACGCGAGGAGACCAAGATCCTCGGTTTGGGTTGTCTGATCATCTTGTTTAGATCCTTGGTCTGAAACGTGTTGGTTACCATCTTCCACCTTGTTTGTTCATATATTGCGGCATGCACAGGAATGCCATAAGGTGCATTTTGATGTAATTACTGCTGTAAAACCCTAACCGTGGATTAAACGATAGAGATTCATATAAAACAATAGACATTTTTTACCGTCCTGACCATATATTCCCTAATATATCGCCTAGCTCTACTCTGTGGTATTATTAAAAATGTATATATATATATATATATATATATATATATATATATATATATATATATATATATATATATATATATATATATATATATATATATATATATATTGCCTCTATAGACCTATAAACTGAAGCTAGGATGACAGCTAAAGAGTACAATACCATGGTTTGCAAAGGCATGAGTGCTTTTTAAGTTGCTTAGTGCCTTGGGATTTATTCTACGTGTTAATTTATAGAAATGCACAGGATAATTGTCCTCTGAACTCGTTTCATACTTGTTAGTTAGGAGGTATTATAGTGGAAAATCTAAATGAATCCAGGAAATATTATTTAAATACAGTCCAGGTCAAAGAACAGGGACTGCCACCCACCCACTACCCTATAGAGATAGTTTCCCGTCGACTACCCAAAACTAATGAATTAAAAGTTAATGCTACTAGAGCAAAGTATAAAAATCTCATAAAGATAAATAAAACTCGGACTGAACATAAAAACAAATCAATTAAATGTGGTTTACTAAACATAAGATCTCTCCCCTCAAAAACACTCTTGGTAAATGACTTAATTTGTGAAAATAATATTGATTTGTTTTGTCTTGCAGAGACATGGTTGCAGGAAGAGGACCATGTCACAATAAATGAGTCAACTCCCCCTAGCTACTTAAACTTTAGTGTCCCTCGAAGTACTGGTCGAGGAGGTGGAGTAGCAACTATCTTTCATTCCGATTTACTAATTAATCTCCAAAAAAATAATAGTTACAGTTCCTTTGAGCATCTAGTTTTTAGCTTTCCTCATACACATAACAAAGCAGTAAAGCCACTTTTGTTTGTGGTCTTATATCGTCCACCAGGACCTTATTCTCAATTTTTAGATCAGATTTCAGATTTTCTATCTGACTTAGTTTTAAACACTGATAAAGTCATTATAGTCGGAGACTTCAATATTCATGTTGATAATGAAAGTGATAGTCTAAATACAGCTTTTCACACTATCCTAGACTCAATAGGCTTTACTCAAAATGTGCAGGGACCAACACATTCTTGTCACCACACTTTAGATCTTGTGCTGACTTATGGCATTGACTGTGAAGAAATAACAGTCTTTCCACATAACCCTATCCTGTCTGATCATTTCCTTATCACTTTTAAACTTACTCTAATGGATCATATCAAACCTGAAAGAAAACTTCATTATACCAGAACGTTATCAGACAACGCTGTAGCAAATTTTAAAGAAGCTCTTCCAACTTTAATTTCCTCAGTTTATAAATGCAGAACAGAAAACAGTGATTTAACTCGTGACCCCTCACAACTTGACATTTTAGTTCATAGCGTTAATTCCTCCCTGCGTCGGGCAATAGACAAAGTTGCCCCCTTGAAAAGGAAGGTGGCTAGCCATAGAAGATTAACTCCCTGGTTTAATTTAGAGCTACGTACCCTAAAGCAGAATGTTAGAAAACTAGAGAGAAAATGGCGCTCCACGCATTTACATGATTCCTTTTTAATATGGAAAAATAGTTTATTGCTATATAAAAAGAGCCTTCACACAGCTAGAACAGCATATTATTCATCTTTAATCGAGGAGAATAAAAATAATCCTAGGTTTCTTTTTAATACAGTTGCCAAACTCACACAGGATCATAGCTCTATCGAGCCAACCATTCCCCAAGCTCTAAGCAGTGACGACTTCATGCAATTCTTTATAAATAAAATAGACTCCATAAAGAATAAGATAATTGGGAACCTTCCCAATATGCTTGCTTCCTCCTTAGTTAATGAGGCAGCCTCAAAAATGGTGGAACCTAATATATGCTTAAACTGCTTTAATGCAGCCGAACTTTGTGATGTACTAAAATTATTAGCTTCATCTAAACCTTCAACTTGCGTTTTAGACCCAATCCCAACTAAACTCTTAAAAGAAGTTTTCCCTCTGATCGCTGCTCCAATTTTAAATATAATGAATCTATCCTTAGTCAATGGATATGTACCACAGGAGTTTAAGATTGCTGTAATTAAACCTCTACTTAAGAAACCCTCTCTTGATCAAAACGACTTAATTAACTATAGACCGATATCTAATCTTCCCTTCTTATCTAAAATTCTTGAGAAAATAGTTGCACACCAGATATGTGAGCATTTAAACAATAATGAGCTGTTTGAGAAGTTTCAGTCAGGCTTTAGAGCTCATCACAGCACTGAAACAGCTCTGGTGAAGGTTACTAATGATATTCTCATAGCCTCAGACAATGGACTGGTGACCATTCTGGTCCTGTTAGATCTCAGTGCTGCCTTTGACACTGTTGACCACAATATTCTCATAGAAAGGCTTCAAAGTGTCGGTATAATAGGAACAGCACTAGGTTGGTTTAAATCTTATTTGTCTAACAGATTTCAGTTTGTTCAGGTAAACAATAGATCTTCCTCAACCTCAATAGTTACTTGCGGAGTACCACAGGGTTCAGTGCTTGGGCCGATTCTCTTTACTATATATATGCTTCCTATTGGTAAAATAATTAGGCAGCATGGGATAAAATTCCATAGTTACGCAGATGATACACAGCTATATCTATCCATAAATCCTGATGAATCCAATCAGTTAGGTAGACTACAGGCATGTCTGGAAGACATAAAAACTTGGATGACTCTAAACTTCTTGCTTCTAAATTCTGATAAAACAGAAGTTGTCGTCTTTGGACCAGAAGCTCTGAAAAAGAAACTACTTAGTCAGCCCCTTCACCTGGACGGCATTAAATTAGCCTCCAGTAATAAAGCAAAAAACCTCGGTGTCATTTTTGACCAAGATATGTCGTTTAGAACTTACATTAAAGAAGTCTGTAGGATTTCCTTTTTTCACCTTAGGAATATTGCAAAAATTAGAACCATCCTGTCCAGGAATGATGCTGAAAAACTAGTCCATGCCTTTGTTACTTCAAGGCTGGATTACTGTAACTGTCTATTATCAGGTAGTCCACAGAATACAATTAAAAGTCTTCAGTTAGTTCAAAATGCTGCTGCTAGGATTCTGATGAATATTAAAAGAAGAGATCACATTTCCCCTGTTTTAGCTTCTCTTCACTGGCTCCCAGTAAAATCTAGAATAGAATTCAAGATCCTCCTTCTGACATATAAAGCCCTTAATAATCTAGCTCCATCATACATAAGAGACCTGATTGTTCCATATGTTCCTAACAGAGACCTTCGCTCTCAGACTGCAGGTTTACTGGTAGTTCCTAGGATTTCTAAAAGTAGAATGGGTGGCAGATCTTTCAGCTATCAGGCTCCCCTCCTATGGAACCGGCTCCCAGGGTTGGTTCGTGAAGCAGACAATTTGTCTATCTTTAAAACTAGGCTAAAAACTTTCCTCTTTGACAAAGCTTACAGTTAGAGATATGTTTATAGGTAGTTAGAGTCAGGTCAGACAGGTAGATAGGAAGAGACAGGTTAATGTTAGTAGTCAGGCAGAGTGTCAAAAGTTAGGAAGAGATAGGAAGAGGTAGAGTAGCTAGGTAGAGATAGATTAATGTAAGCCAGGTAAAGATCCGGAGCCGGTCGCGGCTTACCGCCGCGGAAGAAATGTGCCCCACAGGGGCCAGCCAGCGCCGGAGAGAGGTCCCTCAAGGGGATCCTCCCGCACAGTGCGGCCGCCCATTACCTGCCGGGTTGAATCCCCCGGGCAGACTGTGCGGACCCCACCCGTTTATCTCTTAAACGTTTCTCGCCCTCTTCAACTCTGTCCTCTCAGTTCTGTCTATTTTTCCTTAAGATAGTTGTCGACTATCGGTCTCGTGCCGGTATTTAGCCTTAGATGGAGTTTACCACCCACTTTGGGCTGCATTCTCAAACAACCCGACTCCGAGAAGACCCCGGCATGACGGGGGCCGTTACCGGCCCTACACCGTCCACGGGTCAGGAGGACTCAGACAGAGTGTTGGTAGCCAGGTCTCCTAGTAGCTAGGAGACAGGTTAATGTTAGTAGCTATGCTGCTTTAGGCTAGGCTGTTGGAGGACATTATTAGGGTCTGTTACTACTTTCTCTCCTACTTCTCCCCAACTGCATGATGTGCTGTCAATTCAAGCACTAACCTGTTTTCTATTATAGTAGGTGCTCCGGATTAGCCCTGCTTGACGACCCTGACTAAGATGGCATTGCAGTGACGGAAAATTCTCCACGTCCTGCAACAAACTTGTGCATCGGTTCTGTTGCTCTTTCTGTGTCTCTGTTGTGTATTCTCCAAGCCACAGACGGTCGCGGCAGATAACCGCTTGTGCTGAGCCTGGTTCTGCCGGAGGTTTCTTCCTGTTAAAAGGGAGTTTTTCCTTCCCACTGTCGCTGCATGCTTGCTCAGTATGAGGGATTGCTGAGAATTCCACGACGCAATCTTCTGTGGTTCTGTAATTTCTACACTAAACATTGTATTGTAATAACTCTTTTTGTAAAGTGCCTTGAGATGACATCTGTTGTGAAATGGCGCTATATAAATAAACTGAATTGAATTGAAAAATTTATGTTTAATGCTATAAAATGTCTAAAAAAATAACCTCGGTACATAAATGATGTGACTTGATCAGCAGCAGCACTTGTTCTTTTGCAAAATCAAACACAAAGAGAGGTAGGAAAAACGGACAGCTGTGAAACACACACAAACAAATCAAGCATGTGAAAGGAAGAGATTTGTGCTCAAGATAGAAACTTAGAACGTGGTTTTCCCAGAACCACTTTGTCATCAGTGAAAAAAGAATGTAATGGGCTAATGAAAGGAAACAGGATTGTGCCTAACACTGCACGTTTAAACTTTAGAGTGGAAGTCTGTGGTTTTGTACAGACTAATGACTAACAAAAGAAGGAAAGATACAAATGATTAAATGCCATCTATGTGAATAAAAGGAATCTAAAAATTTTACTTTTAAATACTTTGTCAAAACTACCTTCTGCAAGTTTTACAGTGCTTTGCAAAAGTATGTATATGCCTTCAACATTTTCACTTTTTTCATGTAGTAATTGCAAACTTCAGAGTGTTTTGTCTTGATTTATGGGTGACATACCTAAACAAAGTAGCAAATAATTGCGAATTGGGCGAAAAGGGAAATAGGCCTTTTTAAAATGTTTTACAAATAAAAACCTAGTGATGTGACGCATAAGATGTTGCACATAGGTCAAGAAGTTAATTTTACTCTCATCTAACTTGAGCATTTTCTGACACGTTCTCTTTGCCCCCAATATGACTGCAACCAGAACTTACTCTGTTTTTCTTGTAACACTAACATTATTCCTGCTACTCTTTCATAAAGGCCAGATTTATGGAATGCACAACTAAATACAGACGTGGACAAAATTGTTGGTACCCTTCATTAAATAAAAGACAAAGTCATAATGGTCACAGAAATAACTTTGAGTTATTTCTGTGACCATTATGGTGGTATGATGGTACCCCTAGAAAAGAATGAAAATAATGTGACCAAAGGGACAAGGAACATCAGTGTCAGATCGGAACATCCTTCGCTGTTTGAGCCAGAGGACAAATCATTAAAAAAAACAGACTGGAGTATGCCAAACTACATGCTGACGAGCCACAAAGCTTCTGGGAGAATGTCCTGTGGACAGATGAGACAAACATTTAACTTTTTGCCAAGGCACATCAGCTCTATGTTCACAGACGGAAAAATGAAGCATATCTAGAAAAGAACACGGTCCCTACTGTGAAACATGGGGGAGGCTCGGTTATGTTCTGGGGCTGATTTGCTGCATCTGACACAGGGTGTCTTGAATCTGTGCAGGGTACAATGAAATCTCAAGACTATCAGGGGATTCTAGAGACAAATGTGCTGGCCAGTGTCAGAAAGCATGGTCTCAGTCGCAGGTCACGGGTCTTACAACAGGAAAATGACCCAAAACAAACAGCTGAAACATGCTGTCTGGAAAAGGCGCCCTTCAAACCGGAAACAACTACAACAGTTTGCTCATGAGGAGTGGGCCAAAATACCTGCTGAGAGGTGCAGAAGTCTCATTTACAGTTACAGGAATCATTTGATTGCAGTGATTGCCTCAAAAGGTTGTGCAACCAAATATTAAGTTGTTGGTACCATCTTGTTTGTCCAGGCCTGTTTCATGCATTTATTTTTTAAATAATTCCGTTGAAGCATGGATGAAAAGCAATGTCTGACTTTCATTGGTCAACATTTATATAATTTTTATTTATTATTACCTTTGTCAGATTAAAGTTATTTCTGTGACCATTATGAGTTTTTCTTTGATTTAATGAAGGGTACCAACAATTTTGTCCACGTCTGTATATATATATCGATCCTGAGACTAAGCGAAACACAAAGGGATTTTAAATACTAGTAAGAACTGGGTTCACCTGGGCTTTAATAATGTATATTTAAATTTAGAGACAGATTAAATACTAATGCAATGCATTTGTGCCACTTTGTATTGGTCTGCTTTATAAAATTCCAATAAGCTAAATGCACTGCCTGGCCAAAAAGAAAGTCGCCACCTGGATTTCACTAAGAAAATAAGTACAAGCCTCCTGTTGGATAATTAATGCATGGGCGATTATCTTTCAGCTGGCAACAAGTTATTTAACCCCTACTGGTGCAATGAGTTGTTTCTCATTTCATAAACAATACTGTCAAAGGACACATCTTGTGGTTGTGGAAAAGATGTTATTGTGTTTGAAAAGCGTCAAATCATCTGCATGCATCAAGCAGAGAAAACTACTAAAATTAGGTTAAGAAATGTGAAATGCATCATTAAAAAGTGGAAGGATAGTGGGGACAGGTCATCTACGAGGAAGAAATGTGGCCAGAAAAAATAAGTCCTGAATGATTGTGATCGGATTGGTGAAACCAAATCGAAGAAAAACAGCAGTAAAACTCAGGGCTATGTTTTATAGTGAAAGTAAGCAATTCCACATGCACAGTGCAAATGGAACTCAAGGGATTGGGATTGAACAGCTGTATAGCTGTAAAATGACCACTAATCAGTAAGGCAAACCAGAAAAAAGGTTTGTATCAGCTAGAAAGCATAAAAATTGGACTCTGGAGCTGATGAGTCCAGAATTTTACCCTGTTCCAGAGTGATGGGAGCATCAGGGTAAGAATAGAGGCAGATGAAGTGATGCCCTCATGATGTGTTGTGTCTACTGTACAAGTCTTATTCCTGTGAAACTTATAAATTCTAAATATATTCAAACTGTCTCCAATATTTATTAACACTGATAATCCAGTAAATGATATTTGGCAAGCTCTGCTTCCTTTACTGTTCTCCCCTCAACCCTCTGCTGAATAGCCTCATGACACGCTGTCAATTAAAAAATGTAATGACATTTTTGATTGATTTTGATTCATCTTCACAACTGTAAAAATGCATGCTTACCACAAAAATACAAACCCCAAGTTTATTTCTCGATGAAAATAGATCGACTTCTTAAAGTTTACTCATCTGATTCTTTACACAGCCTCTTGACTTTGAACATCATACCAAGCCAACATGAACACAGACACATACAAGTACAGCTAAAAATGTGTATATCATAAAATGTTGTACATTAAAGTTACGCATTTTTTAATATTTCTTAAAGTTGAATATTTTTTGTCAGTCATTGCAGAAAGTAAAATCTAAATAATTAATAGATTCATTATGAATAGATATAAATAGAAATAAATATTTCAAGCCTTTCTTTTTGTAATTTTGATTATTATGGCTTACAGATGATGAATACCAAAAATATAATGTCTCAGGAAATAAGAATATTGTTACAAGGAACAACTGCAGCTTAGGGGAGTGTCAACAAAAATATTGTCAAGACTTTGTGGTAGCTTCACATGGATTAGTATGAGGCTGGAGTCAGTGCATCAAGAGGTACAACACAGATAAATCCCACAAATGGACTTAAAATGTCACTTTCCTCATGTCAAGCCATTCCTAAATCATAATTCTTATCTTGGTTAGAGAGAAAAAAAATGGACTGTTGATCCATGGTTCAAAGTTCTCTTTTCAGATGAAAATAAAGTTTGTATTTTAATTTGAAGATCAAGGTCACACAGTCTGGAGGGAAAAGTGCAAAATCCATTTCTTAAATTTTAGCTTGAAATTTCCAAAGTCAGTGATGATTTGGGGTACCATGTAATCTACTGGTGTTTGTCAACTTTGTTTTCAGTCAACCCAGCCTTTCAGTGTCACACTTTATGGAAATTGGGATTTCATTTTCCAGCAGGACTTGGTTTTCCACACACTGACAAAGGTACCAAAAGCTGGTTCACTGACCATGGTGTCACTGTTGTTGATTGACCAGACCACTGTCCTCACCCAAACCCCATAGAGAACCTATGGGGTATTGTGAAGAGGAAGATGAGAGAGACAAGACCTGACATTGCAGATGACCTCAAGGCAACTATCAAGCAACCTGGGCTCCCATTATACCTCAGCAGAACCACAGGCTGGTCATATACTTACCATGTCTACCTGATGCATTACTTTATGTATAATTAAAATCACCAAAAAGAAAGCTCAAAATATTTCACTCTGTCTGTAATGAATTGGAGCTTCACCTTCTGAAGTAACAAAAATGCTATTTCGCACATTGATTTTTTTTGGGGCTGTACTTATACATAGCAAATTAGTGTGTTTTTCCCCCTTTTTTTTCAAACTAAACAAGATAATATTTTTTTAATATATCCTCAGTTTACACACACAAAAAAGAAGACAAGGATGAATTCAAATCGGAAAGGTTTTGTGTCAAAGATTAAATATGTACCATTGTTAGCAATAATCCTTGTGAATGAATCGCTGGGTCACTGCAGAATAATGGACATTATAGTTATAGTAAATGGCCTTATATTCTTTTCCAGATTGATAGTCAATATTAGTTGTTTCTTTAAAACATTTACTGACGCCTTTTCATCTTGGCATTATGTCCGCATTGGCCTGTATGCTCCAGAGAGGCCAACTGTCAAAAATACTGATTTTATTGTGGTTGTCACACCTGCTACTTTCTTTTTAAAACTTATGAAAGCAAAAACATTTTAATTACTTTTTGCACCGTAACTATTAAATTTATTTTTTTGAATATATGTTGCTTATTATCTAATAAGACATTAGAATCTTGTGTGTTGGTTTTATACACTTGATAATAAATTGTAACTATTTAGAACCTAATAAAGTCCATATCATTTTTATTATACCCTGATGCATTAAACCCTAGAATTAAAAGTGGCTGTGCTTTCTTTTCTTTATTTGTGTGTATCTTTGAGTGTTCTGTATCTCTTTGGATCCATTTCCTGTCTGTGCAAAAGACAGCTTTTAATCGACTGATCACTGCATGCATGTCCAATTTACATGGAGGAATTTAATGAATGCCATTTTGTGGTAGTGTGTGTCTGCCCTTTAACAGATTCCTGCGAGGGAGAGAGAGCAGACACTACTATATGATGTCATTGTCCCAGTAGCAATACAAAGTGACTGTTTGAGGTGATGCTGCAGTATGCTTAGCAGAAGAATATAGACATAAATGTCTTTGCTTGTGGAAAAAAAGTGGTTCTGTGAATGTGTACATGTGTGTTTGAAAGCGTGTGACAGCCTTGCAGGTGGAGGAGACTGGTGCACTAATCTACATTAATTTTTATGATGTCACCATCCCTGGAGACTGGCCCTGCCAAGCCTAGTTTTTACAAGTGACAAAGAAAAATGCTGAGTTTTGAGAGTAGAGAAGGGAGCAAGCTTGTTTGCACCTTTGCTCAGTGGGCATTTGTGTGTATGTGTGTGTTCGGGTTTGCCTATGTTTATGTGGGTATTCATAAATTTATGTTTTCATGCATGCCCCATCTGCTGGAAAAAATGTGTTTGCACCCAAGGGTAAGCATGTTAACAATTTTGTATTCTTGTGGCTCCTTGTGCATTGAGCTTTTCAACTGCTCTTAAGTGCATATAGATAACAGTGTATTCACCTGGGTCTTGATGATGTCATCTTCCTGTTGGACTTGCAGGACATATCCCGAGTTGCAGGAGATGGTGCAGCGGTCTCCGTTGTAGAAGTGGCGGCCAGGACTACTGCACTTTAGCTCTGCATTGCGGATTAAGGGTTCCTGGCAGTCAATGGCTTCACACGAATAATGTACACAACTGTGTGTGGAGATGGGTTGTAGAGGGTTGGTTTAAAAAAAAGAAAAGAAAGAGTAACAAAAAAGAGTAAGAGATTGTAAAGTTTCAAACTAGAGGTCTTTTTAGAAAGACACAAACATACAAACATACAAATTATGCACTGAGTAAACCACATGAGTGACTCCTTAACTTATCAAATTAATAAAGCACATGGAAAATAGATTGTCGTATTTGAACAGAAAAGGGTGTCTGTGCAAGCATCATCTGTAAATTAAAAGCAACAGGATAAACCACTTGCAGACTACAATGACAGAAATTGGCCAAAGAGCGAAATTAGTAGGTTGATGAAGGCATTTATTGCTGCTGGAGTGCCTGGATGCCCAAGGCACCTTTTTTTACAACAATCCACATTCGTATAGGTTTTCCGTTATGAAACCAAAGGAAAAAAAGAGAAAGACAAAACAGAGGTATTAAGGGCAGCAAAAAGAGAGACAAAGAGAGAAGGAGTAAGAAAACGTAAGAAAACAGAAGGGAAAAAATGATCAACTTTCACTTTTTTAAGTTGAAGTGTTCTTTTCATCCATTTGTTTTCATTTTCTAATATGTTTTCCAGATAAAGTGATGAAACCTATCCTATTAAATGCACTGAAAAAGAGAATACAGGTCCAACTTCAATAGATTGCTTTACTTTGTTACAAGTAATCCATTTAAGTTAATCAAACTTAATGTATTTACATTTGTTTAACTTGACAATTTAAAAAAAATTAATACATTAACTTGGATAAACTTAATGCAATTGCTTGTAAGAAATTAAAGCTATTTATTTAAGTTGGATTTCTTATACTCCTTTTTCAGTGTGTGCTCTTTTTTCTTCCTTTGTGTTGCTATGTTCCAAAGCAATCAGATCTACCACAAACGTGAGCTGGTGAAGAATGTTTATAAAACATGTTGGTAAAAAACCATTACATATAGAGCAGTAAGAGACAAAACAGGGAAACCTTGAAGCGTCTTGTGTAGGCAGTTTGGCTTTGAATATAATCTCTTCGTGGTTTCCTGGTAGTCACTCAGGAATTTATGACATAAATTACAGTTAACTACCTGGAAAATCCCTCCTTCGAAAATGAGAATACAATATATACACTCAGAGACAGGGATGTCATGGTTAAAATGTAGATAGTAGGCAGAAGTATGGAGGCAGGAGATGGGTGACAAATCCTAACTGACCTAAAACAGAAAAAAGTTTTAATGTCAGCCAGTAAGGAAAAAGCGTAAGTGTCTTGCTATAGAGGGTATTTAAACAACTTGTTTTAACTCTATAAACTGAAGATATGAAAACTCTGTAAAACAGTTTTGTAAAATGTACAGTGATTAA
This sequence comes from Apricaphanius iberus, assembly GCA_028564705.1. NCBI lineage: Eukaryota > Metazoa > Chordata > Actinopteri > Cyprinodontiformes > Aphaniidae > Apricaphanius > Apricaphanius iberus. The sequence goes on from JAPXFQ010002848.1 coordinate 61,872, forward strand.
TTTACAGTTGTAATCCCTTATTTTCATTTATAGTGCTGCTATAACATTTTCATCTTCATCCGTTTACAATTCATTATTTTATTTTTATTTCCTCTTTAAATTTTTTGCTCAGCTGGCATATTTTCTTTTTCACAGATAACTTTCCATTTTCTGATCATATTCATATTTCAGAAATACCTGAACAGCATCAAAGTACTCGCTTAAAACAAAAGGAACAAGCAAACATAATTTAATTGTATTGAACGGTGCGTATACAAATTTCACTTTTTTGCCCTTAGATAGTGTGTGTTGTGAATTTTGAGTCATTTGAAGTGAAAAAAAGCATAAACTAGTCACTCCAGGTGCTCTAGAGGTACTTTTGTATACTGTTTTAGTAATATTTTTTAAGCTGGTCAGTTTTCTTTATTCTCTAGCACGTTTTTTGAACTGATATGTCACAATGCTTGCATTGGAACTGTTAAACAAGGTCATGGACTTCCAGCTAAACATTAAGGGAATCCGTCATTTTTATTCTCACTGCAATTTTGTAGTCCAAGTTCAAGAATGCCAAAGGTACAAGTGGAAACATCAAAGTATTCTGTTGTTTTATGTATTAACCCACAAGATTCTATACATCGTCCCTAAGCATCAGAACCTGTACAAAGTGGTTAAGTTTTATTTTACATGTTAATGTACCCACCAAGTTGGGGAAAGTACTTTAACATTAGCATCTGAGCTTTTGCCTATGTTAGTGCCGTGTGCTGAGTATTTTAGGTCCCTAGTGACATACGTCTTTTTAATAGTATGATCACAAATAATTTTGCATTATTTTTATTTTTTTTGTCTTGCAGAGCGAATTATAAAAATACATTCAAACACGTTAGCTTAACACTAGCAGTAGCACACTTGGTAACAATCTTGGGGTCTTGTTTGCAAAAGGTATTCATCTCATTATTATGGTTAATATAATTACTTGATATCTAACAAGTAGTTTGTATTAAATTGTTATTAATATTTAAAGGACTACAGCATATCTTATTACAAAATTGCTAAAGTTTTTTCTTTTGTATTTTTTATGTAGTCTAGTTGCTTTAAACACACAAATTGTAAGTTAGTCCATTTTTTTTTTTTATATAATGTAAGAAATGTCACTTCTTATTGCTTCTTATTGAATTTACAGAGTATTGTGGTAGTGATAGTGTCTCATTGCTAAAGCTTTTGGAAGCATTAAAGTGGATATGCCATGCATTTAAAATTCTTCCTTTTTACATTTATATCATTTAGTTGTGGTCTATATACAATGGAACTGCAATTCTTGTTCTAATTTTCTCATTGTAGCTCCACAGGCACCCTTTTTCCACTCTAAGGGGTCTAAGGGGTAGTTTACACAAAAACATTGTCATATTTGTTTACATGAGTTTACATGACAGGGTGTGCGATCTGATCTTGTTGAAAGACAATGTAGGACATATACCTGGCCTTCATATGGCAGCAAGGTGAAAAAAAAAATACAGTATATATATATATATATATATATATATAAAAAATGGAGCAACATTAACAAAACAAACTGAATAATATGAACAAAAAAAATGTCGCTGAAAAGCTCTTGGCACCAGCCATCTATTATTGATAACCTCAGCCCAAGAATATGTTTGTATATACCGATGTCCCCACACCTATGTTTGTGTGAGAGCATGTATGTGCATATAGGATTTCCCCATGAAAGTACTTGATAGCTGGTGTAAAGAGCCGTCAATCCATCCCACAGGATATGAAGGCGGTTGGAGACACATACGTTCAGAGCCCAGGAGCCACAGACGGACTAACACAGGGCTGACCACACCCCCAAAGAGAAGAACAGAGGGAAGCTCCAGGGGAACATCCAGCAGCTACAATGCTGGGATGAGCCCAAAGGCTCCGCTGGTAACTGATTATGCTAGGGCGGGTCCGGTCCAGGACCCAGTGATCCTGGAGATCAGGGGCGCCCCCAGTGTCTAGAAGAAGCTAAGCAGTGGACAGTGGGCAGACGTTCATTGAAGGAGTCCCTCTCTGGAGCCGAAAACCGTGCCCACCACAAAGTCCCTATGTGTGTATCTCCTAAAAATGTTATAAGTGAGAATGTCTAAGTTGTAAAGTAAAATTGGGACCCAGGCCCCCACTGGATAGCGAAGACGGAACCACCCTCACCTATGTGGCGTGCCCACTCCCCAAGACCCTAAATGAGTGGTAAAATGATGGAGCAGGTGGACAGAGGCTTCCAGGAATGGGGAGGAAATGACTGGGGTGACAGAATACTTTCCCAGGGAGCCAGCTCCCTCACTGACTCCAATAGGCACCCCCGTTCAGCATGATCCACCAGGGGCTGGAGTTCTTGGCACACTATCAAGCCCCATGGAGTCCAAGGCTGTCCCAACCTGACAATCAGACTACTATCAAAACATGAGACGCTAGACACCCAGGTTAAGTTTAGGCCCCCCCACCCCCTTGCCTCCCCTCCTGCGCCGAGGCAGAAACCCAGTGCACCAATGGCTCAAATACCCCATCCACATGCCGATGGCCCAGCATGCAACCGAACCCAGCGCCCCACCTACCATTCCTGCACCTCCACTAACCAGTCAGTCCATCATGGAGCCTGACTGACACCGGCCAATTGTCTGACCTAGTCTGACCCCAGCACCCTACAGAGCACAAAGACCAAGACCCAGGAGCTATGTCCAGTGCCAAAAAGACTAACCGGCCCCAGAAATGCTGCCCACCCACAACAGCCATCAGTCAACACCCCAAAGTGCAATACAGCAAGGGGCCATCCGGGAGCTGGCGATGATAACCAGCCCAGGGAGATGTTAAAAGGCAGCAGGACCTACGGGCCAAGGCCCCCACCAGCCACCACTGGTGGCAGCGGCCCCCATACTGGCCAAGCCCCGGTCATTGTTTTTGAAAGACCCGGGCCTTTTGTTTATGTGACAACGAATCACACAGTGTTATCGGAATTCTCCACTCTGGAACCCGTTTTACAAAGCATGTGTGTTCATGCCCCCGAAGCCCTATTCTTGTTTAAACAACAGGGTGAATCATCGAATAAAAACTTTTGTTTTGCAGAAAAACCTTGTGTAATCTGCCCCTGAGAGTAACTCATTTTGCTCCGGTCTCTTTAAATGCAAATAAGGCGCTGCATACCACACCCCCCACCAGGTCACAGAACCTTCCAATCAACCCCATTCAGTGATTTTTAAATCTTAGTTTAATGCATATATGGCAATCTAGCTGTGCAGAAACTTCATGTTTGCAATTTTTAAAAAGAAATGGAAACATTGTCCATCCAGCTGTACATTTTTACTTTTGTTATAAAATATTCATTAACAATATATAAGACAACTGTTCAAATTATATTAGCCGGTTCCATTTGATTGGAATATAAAAACAGTTGGAACACCTCAAACTTAAAGCTCATCAGTATCTTCAGAAGAAGGTAAACTTTCTCAGAACCGGAGATGCAGTGGTGTCCCAGTTCCATTATCTCTAACTGACTTAGGGCTAGTTCAGGTTCCAGCCATCAATTAACCAAATTCAGGTTATAAATACACAAAGAACCAAAGTAACAGAATATGGAACAACAAGTTTGATGAAAGAAATGTATGAATGCAAAGGGCAAAAAAATGGTAAAAATCAAAACCAAAAACAAAGATGGACTGACAGTATCAAACGTATGACAGAAAGAACTGAAAAAGGAGACACAATACAGACTGATTTCAGAGAAAACTGAACATACATAGACCAGTTCTCAAAGTAGAAAAAAATGACGACGGAGAGGGGGAAAAGTAAATGTAAAAAGAAGAAACAAAGTGGAAAACATATATGTGCATTTACTCACAGACAAGCTTAGAACAAAATTGAGTCATGTTAATAGATCCTGTTGTTAACAACTCAGTTACTAAAGGGATGTGGTGTTTAGTGAGGGAATAATTGTTACGGGAAATGTGCTGTTTGGCTCAGGAGAATGATAGGAAAAAAGTGAGGGCTAGAGGCACAAAAAAGGAGAGTTCGAGATGGTGGTTAAGTGGTAAAGGAAGACTATGTGAAAGCAAAGGATGAGAGGGTGGCAGAGAATAACACCAGAGCTGAAGGTGGAGAGGAGGGGGTTGTTTGGAAAAGTAAAAGCGATAGATGGGAAGTGAAAGCAAAGTGGTTAATTGGAATGGATTGGTGTTGAGCAAAAAGACAGAACCTTGTCAATAATAGGAAACGATGAAGGGTCTGAGCCTAAATTCAGTGCTGCAGAAGTCTGGTGTATATATATATATATATATATATATATATATATATATATATATGTATGGTATGCTTTGTAAAATAAATTACATCCCTTAACCCTTTCCTCATTTTGTCACATTTATTATAAAAAAATTGTAACATTTGCATCATTTGGACCCTAAGCAGTATGTCAAGCTTTGAGTATATAACCAGGCACTGTTTGCTGTCAGATGAAAAGGTATGAGGTGCCACAATTGCAAACCTACTCAGATGCAATCATGCACCTAAATTGGCAGGCTCTACAAAAAGAGCATTAATACGTGTGGCAGGTGAAAGGTCCATGGTAACTAGAGGAATTGCAGAAGTCTCTAGGTCAGATATGAAATTCTGTTATTCTAAAAAAAATGTTAATGAGAAATTATTTGGAAAGTAGAAATCCAGTTTAATGTTTGTCACAAACAATGTAGAGAGCATGGCAAAATGTGTGGAATCAGATGTTGTGGTAGATGACAGCAAAACGTAACTTTTGGGTCGATGTCCCATGTGCTACATGTGGAGTAAAACAAACATTGCACATCACCTTAGGTTGTCTGCCCTAAAAAAAAAAAATGGGATGGCAGAATCATGTTGAGGGAACACTTTTATTTAGAAGGGACAGGGGTAGTGATCAGAGGTAATGAGAAAATGGATGGAGCTGTATACAAGGAAATACCAGAGGAAAACCAGTTACACGTGGTAGAGGACTTAGGCAATGTTTTAACTTCCAGAAGGAAAACATGCAGTAAGAGCTCTACAGTATATCCAATACATATATAATATGGTTAAAATCTCCAACCAGTGTACCTGGATGTGTATGGCTGGTAGACACAATCCCCACAGCACTTTTGAATGTTATTATAGTATATGTGGTTCTAAAAATATTTACCATGGGGAGTTGAATACATATGTATATCATACATTTCAGACTTTTTATTAAAGAAATTAAAACATTTTCTTTCCATATTGCAATTATACATACTGTAAAAAAAAACATTGAGTTTACTTAAAAACAAGTCAACACATTTCACTAGCTTTTTTGAGTAATTTCAACTTGATTCTACCCTTCACTGACAGTGCAGTGTTCTGTTTATTAAATACCTACAATTCCAATAAAATGTTTCTACTTTTGTGGTTGTAACACACCAGAAGGAAAAACCTTTAATGGAAGTGTTAAATGTAATATTATGGACACCTAGATATATCACCAGCTAAGACAATGTTCTGGATGTTGCAACACATTTGGTGTCTAAGTAAAATGCTGCTTATTTAGCAGATAAGTCAGAACTGGGAAGGGAGATGATTTATTTAAAGAAAAGGTTATTTTTAATTCATTGTGCTCTTAAGCCAAACTCAATACAAAACTTGTCACAGCAAACAGTATAAGACGGGAAACTTTCTGCCACTTTATTGTTGGAAAATTTGCAGAACTGCGCCACATATTAAAAAAACTGTACATTTAAACATTGCTTGCATACTGTTTTATAGCTATGAATGTAGCACTGGTTACATAAATGAGGTTTGCTTTTGTCTGTATTGGTGCACTTTTTTATTCTGTTTCAGGCCTATTCATAGTGTGGCTTATAATCATCTCTGGTTTTCCCAATTTATTCAGTTTTGATTAATATAATCTCAAATTTTATAATCTTTATGATTTTGTTACATGTGTATGTCTGCAAAACTTGACTTACTGTAATGGATTATCCCCAAATGCCATGACAGTGATACTTAAATGCATCAACCACTTATTTTCTCTCTGTGATCTTAACAATCACACATATTTTTAGCTGTGAAATCTCTCACCTCTGTCCTGTGGGGTTGTAGATCTCATTACTCTGGCAACTACTGATTGTGATGGGGTCAAACGACTGGAAGGATCGCAGACCAATGCCAGAGATGGCCACCAGTTGACAGGAAAACATGACCAGGATAGCCTTGGTGTGGTAAAAGGCCACTGATAGGTCATGGCTCACGGGGATCACCAAAGGGTTAGTGCGGCAGCTCAGACGCCACTCACCTGCGGAGATGTTTTTAAAAAGCCACAGATCCGAAGACAAAACAGAGTGAACAGAGACTAATTATAAGAGTGGTGGGAATTATGTTTTCTATTTAAGTGATTAAAAGTCAAAAAATAGGAGTGAAAACTAAACAACGCAGCATGCTGGTGTTAAAAGAGCAACACAAGTTAACAATTAAGAAAAAGGAGTGACATCTTAAGCTGCCTTGTTCTGTTAGAAATCCAAAATATTTGTTTGAGTATCAAGGTCTGGGGTCTCATTTATAAAGCTTGCTTACGCACAAACCGGGGTCTGAAAACTACGTAAGCAACTTTCTACGGCAAGTTTGGAAAATAAAAAAAAAACATGGCTGAAAAACGTCTGTAACTTTAACTGTAACTTTTGGACACAGAGGAGACTCAGTACGTTTACATGCCCATCTAAACCGAGCTTCTTGGAGTAATCGGACTTAGGGCTTCCCCCCTGTTGAGAGCCGAGTCCCAGAGTACATGTCACTCAGTAGATCAAATTATTAAATTAAGTACGTTCGACTCCCCGACGATAGATGGCGATATGTGCCCCTATTAAGCCTTTTAGCGATTAGCTTCCACCCGCACTCAGGCAATAAACAGAGGCTGGCAGGAGTGAAGCAGATGGAGTCAAACCAGAATATTCACAATCACTATGCATCATCTCTTTGTCAGTCCAAACATGCACTTATCTGCTGCTTATATTTGTCTTAGCCACCATTTTCTTCTTATAATACTACAGTTGTTGTTGCTATTGTTGTGTATGTTTTTTTGATTATATAGAAACTGTAGGTATTGGTGCATGTTCGAAGTTCAATTAAGAATGCAACAGCGACACTTCTGCATATTGCTGCACGATGGATGGGTTGGTGCTCATTAAAGATGAACCACGGAACTGTGCATCCCGTCCCAAGCTCTTCTTTTTTATGTCAGACATGCTGCTGCATCAATGCTGTGTCACTTGCAGCTCTTCCCTTTATTTTTATGACTGCAAATCAATATTTTACATGGATGATACTTTTTAAAGGTATACTTGAAGTGTACCTTTTTGTCCGACTTTAAATATCTCAGAATACTTAAACTTATTATGTTCTGGTGTAATTTAGCTTCATTAGATTTAATTTGCTTGTATTCCAGTCTTGATGTCACTACAAGAGATAATTATATAACTGAAACATTATTTGTAATGTTTTTATTTGTTTTAGCTCGTGTGCTGCTGTTTTCATTTTTTAGTATTGTTTTTAACTTTTTAAATTTTTTACTCTTGTCTTGTTACACATTTTCTTTTTGTAACTATATTTTTTTCTTTTGATGTGAACCATTTCGGTTGCATTTGGCTGAGTAAAGCTCTTTATAGATCAACATCAACTGATTGAAATAAAACAGTCTTCTGCAGCTGTCTCTGTGGAATTGCTTTCTCGGCCTCTCGGGTGCTAGGGTCACCCATTTTGTATTGACTGTTTATGACAGAAAGTGGGTGTGTAGGAGGTGGGATATGATCCATAAACAGCTGAGCATATTTCTAAGGAGAGTCTGATTTATAAAGCGGAAACTGTAAAGCTGTGCATACACCAAGTTGAAAAGATCAGAAACTTACTAGGCGTAAGTTTAAGAAACTTATGTGCGGTTTTAGTGAAAGTTTTATAAATGAGACCCCTGATATTAAAAGTGCATAAAGTGGACTGTAGTTTAAAAGAGTTCTCACCTAGACTATGGAAGCCATCCTTGGTATCCACCAGTTGAACAGTAATATTGCACTGTGTTGTGTGGTCAATGAACTTTGTCCCGTCGGCAGCCAGATGTACAATTACTGCTGCAGCCACCATGGGATGAGAAAAACTTGCCTAAATTAAGGAGGAAAAAAAGTATTTTGAGAAAAATATGTTGGGATTTTTCTTATATCACATCATAATTTGTCTGGATTGTTTAGATTTGAATGAGTCTCTTCTTCCATTATTGTGAATTTCCATTTTTTTGAAAAATCATATTAACAGGGTGTTGTCAATACATTCAAATGTCTTTAAATGATTCTTTGTTTTCTTAGGCTGACTTAACACATAATTTGGGTTCCTTCTTTCTTGGGTCCCAAATTTGGAAAATTAATTCCAGAATAAAGGCAACATTGAATATGTTTAAGTTTGATTTTTCAGTGCTGGTTTTTCGGCCATGAAAAATTTTAATATATCTTGCACTTCTCTAAATATGGAGGGTTTCTGTGTATACACCATCAGTTTCATGGCCGTTGCTTCTTCAACATCTCTGATGAACAAGGGAATCATGCTTGTCCCAGTATGGATGTTGAAGAATGCTGCCTTTTTGCAGCCCTCTGCCTTGCCAGGACCTTAATCCTTACATCCCCACTTCAATATAAAATATCATAAAATTTTAAGATAAGATTTCCTCAAAACAGTTAAGGAGTGTGTAATTGTACACTGTAGGATCATACAACATTCTTTATATGAACTAATGTATGCCTCAGAGAGACTCCAAATATCATAGTGTGGTCTTAATTACAGAGTGTGAGGAGGAAATGAAAATAATTTATTCTAATGTTATAATATTTTCTTTCTTTTTAACTTTACAAATAAATAGATAAATCTACAGAACTGTGAAAATAGAACCAAATGAAAATACAAGTAGTAGAGAAAGGTGTGTTTAGCATGTTCAAAAACCAACAAAACCTTTCACTAGGGTACTTTTTTCACAGAAACTAAATTAACTACTTTAGAAGCCAAACCAGTCTCTACAGAGAAGCAACTTACCACCATTTATTAGCTGTTATGAAAAAGAATGTCTGCAACAAGCAAGAGTTGCACGTCTATTCGTAAACTGAACCAATTTCTCAAAAAATACCTAATAATCTATGCAGTAAGCATATTTACTTAAAAATTAGAGCTAAATTTAACAGCTATTTTACCCCCATTTTGTTAAGGTTTTTAACCACTTCCAAGTTCTGCTGTTAAAAAAATAGAATAATGTTTGAAAAAGTCTGCTGACTCTTTTTTAAAGGTATTTTAGGTATTTGTTTTAAATAAAATTTTGAAAATTAAATTAAGATTTCAACTGAAACTGACATTACTGACAATGATTTGGAACAGAGCAACTGTCAACACAATCCTCTGAGTGCTTTACACTCCTCCACATGTATGTCTTAACTTTATTGAATCAACATTTTAGCCCTCAGGCTTTCCTCAAGATCAGGTATTAAGGTTAGTCATGTGGGAAGAGTCCTTTGTCCAGCCACTTTTGCTATCCTTAGCTAATACAATAATACACAAATGGTATGATGGAACACTTGTCTAGTGTATGCATTCAGTTACTAGAATTTCAAAATCAAAGAACAACATGAGCCACAGTACTGTCTGTATTTCATGTGGTTTGCCAAAAGATGCCAGCCCCACATTCCACAGAAATGTCCGTTTGGTTCATGGAAGCTATAAAATGCTGTCTCAATCCTTTTCCATATCTCTTACTTAAATCTTAAACTGAATATATCAACTTCAGAAATATTGCTACATATGAAACCCTAGTCTCCTAAATCCACGTTCTGTAACTAAATCCAAAGAGACAATGTTTAATGATGGTAATAGGCTCTTTTTTTCATGATACATGGCAGTTTTAACTGAAAACGTGATTTTTCATAGGAGTTTTGGAATATGCTGATTTTACTCCAAGAAAGCATCACAGATTATTTAAGAAAAAAAACACAATCTTTTTCAAGTATGAAAAAAAAAACAGTTTTTCATTCTTGCTTGAGAAAATATTAAATATTTATCTTACCTTCAACCAGTAGGAAGAATATTCCGATGTTTGCCTGTAAGCTTCTTGACAAGGAAACCATGCATACTGGGAGACCCCATCGGATAAATCGAAAACTTTGGACTGACATGTCTGCATAAAAAAAGAAACCTTTTTTTAGTCATAGTGATTCCTTTCTTCATGTTTTTAAAGCTGTTACAACCATCATCCCCCTATACAAATACTCCCTGGTCCATTTCACTTCTTGGTCAGATTCTTAATCCACAAGAGTCTTGTTAAACCATGTTCCATGTATCATGCTTTGTTCCTTGTGTTAGATTTGGGATTTTTTGTTTTTAGATATTTTTTCTTTGTCTTTGTTTTTTCCTAATACATTTAGTAAAGCCTTCTTGTTTATTTGCACCTGTCTGCCTCTTCTTTACCTTGAGATCCTCTATTTCACCATTATATAAGATACTGTTTGCTAAGGACAAGTATGCATTTTTGCCAAATAACCTTTTTACTGCATATGTTCCAAATCAGAGCCGCATAAGCTGGATACGGATATTAACATAGTTGTGTTGTGTTGATAAGGATATTAACATCCTGTATCCAGGTGTCTGTAATTATTAGGTATTTAACTGATCCATAAAATGCACACACAAAAATTTTGCTGTGCCGCACTCTTTAAATTGAAGAGATACATTTGTTCCAAATAATCAGTAAGGTTCCAAGATATATCTTGAGAAGAAATACTTTAGCTGATAAAGATCTGAGAAGAATACAATCCAAAGCGATGAGAGACTCTTAAATTGGGTAGATGGACCTTTTTGTTTAAAGATGGACTCAAAATCAGTTTCTAAATCTAGTTTTTGAAATAAACTTTGTTTCACTAGTGAAACAGTAAAAAGTCTGCATCCTTAAAGAGGACCATGTTATTTCTTTATGACATCAGTTCATCGCATGTACCAAAGTACTCAACTGAGCGGCTAGTCAGGAGGTGCAAACAGGCCATCGGGAGCACTGGGACGTTTGCCAGTGGCCTGGCCATCAAACTGGCCCACATGGTGATTGGGCTGATGGTCAGGTGCTTGATTGTTAAAAAAAGCACTATGTCTCGCTGCTCATGAGGACATCTGCCCCATTGACACTCACACAGGTGCAACACAAAGACACCCCCTCCTCTCTTTTTGTGAGATGTCTGTCAAAGAGCTGTAGACCCCCTCGCCCCCTTCCCTCCCGTTGTCCTGTAAGTTCTGCTCTAGAGGCCAAATGAAGAAAGATCAACAGTGCAAGAGGAAAGGTGGAGCAGAGAGGAAGAGGTTTGAAAAGAAGGAAAAAACACTGGCAAAGTGCTTTAAATTAACCAATTGTCAGAAAAGAACAGGTGGAACATTATACACTATTGGTGACAACATACTCGCAACCATTCCAGAACTAGCATACTGAATAGGTCAGCTTTTTGGCTAAAACTAACTTAATAAAAAAAAAATAATAAGTTGTAGGGGAGACTAGGATCTTAGCTGGAATTGAACCACATTTTTTACAGACAGTTGACAGACAATGGTCTCAAGGATGGCTGGTGCATTTGCCATGGGGTATATACATACTGTCAGAGGTCTGACTTTAAATTGTGAACAATCTAAGGTTGTTGGTTTAGCTGAAAAGCCTTGTTTTCATAGTTTTGCAGCTGGGCTATAGTCTACATTTTCAGACTATGAATTGAACGGTTTCCTATAAAATCTTTAAAATCTTAAACTTTAGGGATTTACTTTTTTAATATTTTCCAGAATATTAATTGGTGATTGAGAAAAACTATACATAAGCCGACTTAAATAGTTTTGCAACGGTCTCTAAGGACCAGTTCAAGACAAAATAGTTTGGCTAACAGGTTTGTAGGATTTAAGCAGCCCAAAAATTAAGGAAAATAAGAGTTATTTCACAATAGTCATTAGGCCGTAACAAATCCAATGATGCCATACTCATATTATTTGTGTGGACAAAAGTAGAATTATGGTTACATTGCTTTGGATGTGTGGTAGAGATAGTAAAGTGTGAACTATATGAAATGTGGGAAGGTCAGAATTGGGTAGCAGAGGGACAAAAACATATATACAGTAGATTGTAAAAGATTATTGAGCAATGTATAAACAAAGATAAAGAGAAGAAAGGACACACACCAAGGGCAGTGAGTTTCGGCTGCTGCCCTGAGCTGGTGAAATGAGACACCAGTAACATGAGAGTTTTGCTAGAGAGGCTTCTGCAAGATCCTGCCACCACAGAAAACTGGCTAGACCAGCTATACATCAGTATATCTGTCCTTTGAATCTGTTGAAATGACCTTTCTGCTCAGAGCTGAAGTGGCAAAAATAAAAAATGCAGTTGAAAAACATAACAAAAAAACCCAAATCCCCCCCCACAAGATTGGTTGCCAATAATGTCTTTTTTGTCTCATTCAGGGACAGTTTTTACAGTTTTGGGGATAGCCCTTTTCCATAGCCAAAACTTTAGTAGTAGGGTAGATGGAAAAAAAAACGGTTTGAGGTGAAGGGACAATTTGTTCGTGTATACGCAGGTGGAACCAGCTAGACATTTCTCAGCACCCCTCCTCCTCTTCGCATCCTTTCCTGCCCAGTCAAACATCCCCCTCTTTACAAAGCATCACACCAATGAAAGGCAATTCGCGTGTGACCCTTGCCTCATTACGCTTCCTTTCATCCCACCACTCCACCATCCCCCCTGTGAGTGCAGAATCACAGTAATCTGAATAAATTTGTCATTGATTGGGTGCCAGTGTTGAAAGTGGGAGGAAGGGTGTTGATGGCAAGACAACTCTCTACCCATCAAGCACTTAACCAGTTACTTTCATTGTTATTTGCATTTGTTTAGGAACAAACTTTTACATAGAGTTGTGTCAAAGAAGGCAATGTTAAAGCTCATTGTAGGAAAAATTGGCTTGCAAAATCTACAATTTCTCTTACAGGTCTTAAAGATGAAACTCAAAAAAATGAATATTGTGCAAACTTTCATTTATTTCAGTAATTAATCTTAAAAAGTGAAACTAATGATATAGACTCAGTACATGCAAAGCAAGACATTTCAAAACGTTGTTATAGTTTTGATGATTATAGTTTACAGCTCATGAAAACCCTAGATTCAGAATCTCAGAAAATTAGAATATTGTGGAAAGGTTCAATATCTTAGGCCCAAAGTATCACGCTCTAATCAACAAATTAATCCAAAACACATGAAAAGGGTTCCTGAGCCTTAAATAGTCTATCAGTGTTGATCAGTGAGGATTATAATCACGGGGAAGACGGCTGACCTGACAGTTTTGCAGAAAACAATCACTGACATCCTCCATAAGGAGGGAAAGCCTCAAAGGGTATTTTCAAAAGAAGTCGGGTGTTTATTCCCTAAGTGCTGTATCAAAGCACATTAGTAGAAAGTTATGTGGAAGGGAAAAGTGTGGAAGAAAACGCTGCACAGGCAGCAGGGATGACCAAAGCCTGGAGAGGACAGTCAGGAAAAGGCTATTCAAAAGTGTTGGGGACCTTCAGAAGTATGTACTGAAGCTAGAGTTAGTGCACCAAGAAACACCACACACGGACGGATCCTGGACGCAAGCTTCACATGAATTCCTCTTCACAAGCCACTGCCGTACCATTCAGTTCAGTCCAAAGTTTTATTTTCTGATGAAAGCAAATGTTGCATCTCATTTGGAAATCAAGGTCCCAGAGTTTGGAGAAAGAATGGAGAGGCACACAATCCAAGATTATTAAAGTCTAGTGTGAAGTTTCCACAGTCTGTGTTGATTTGAGGATCCATGCCATCTACTGGTGTTGGTCTATGACACAGGTGTCAAACTCAAGGCCTGGGGGCCAAATCCGGGCCTCCATGGTCATTTATGTGGCCCTCTAAACTCTAGAGAACCCTATAGATAGAAAATGTAAGTTGTATTTTTGTGCATCCCAATACACTTTTATTAGTAAAATAAAATCAGTGTTTATTTAAACAGTCTTTAATAACATCATTATGTAAAGTTGTCCAGGATTATTTAATTTTAAGACATCCTTTTGGAATGTGGAGGGTGATTTTAACAGTTTGTTATAGTTTTGTCAATAATTTCTGCCAGAACCGGCCCTTTAAGGATATTCATCAGCTTCATGTGGCCCAAAATGGAAATTGGTTTGACAACGCAGGTCTATGATGTATTAATATGTCCAGGGTCAATGCATTTATCTACCAGGACATTTTGGAGCACTTCATGCTTCCCTTCGCAGACGAAACCTGGTTCAATGACTGCGGGATTACTGTGCTTGATTGGCCAGCAAACTCAGCTGATCTGAACCCAATGGAGAATCTATGAGGTCTTGCCAAATGATAGATGAGAAACATGAGATGGAAAAATGCAGAAAGGCTGAAGGCCGCTATTGAAGGATCCAGGTCTTCCGTAATACCCAGCTGATAGCATCCACTCCGTATTGAAGCAGTAACTGAAGCAAAAGGGGCCAAAACCAAAGTACTGAGTATATATGGATGATTATAAGTTTCACAGGGCCGACATTTCTCTATCTAAAATCCTTGTTTTATTGATTTCATCCAATATTCATTGTGTAGATTTTGAATCTGGGGGTATTATAAGCTGTAAGCCATAATAATCGAATATTACTTTAATCTTTTAAATTGAATTACTGAAATAAATTATTTTTTGCACGTCTAATTTTTCAAGCTTCACTTGTGTATTGATATTAAATGATTTCAGAGTATCTGACTTGCCATTTGATATTTTTGTTCTTGTTGTGAACATGTCTGTGTACATATATTAAAATAGGTTATAAATGACCCATGTATGTTTGGAAACTTTAAACATAATTCTGTTTCAAACTGACTCAAAACATACAAAAATCAGGCATACAATGATGACCACTTGTATAATAGTGTCTTGGAACAGTATTTGCTACCAAAACTGACATGGCTCATAGATGGACGGCCTTTATTACACCCTGAAGTTTTTGAAAATTGCAAAGTGAAACCTTTTCCAGCATTTTCAATCGCTCCGTAATTTAAATCATATCTGGGAAAATTGGAGGCAAATTGGAGACACCTGAGACTAGTTGTAATGCTCATCATCATTCCTGAATAGTTTTTGGTTTAGGCAAGATATAATATCCTGTTGAAGGGTTATAAAGTAATTAGGGATAACTTTATACACCCTAACTTTTTTATGGGTATACAGCCCCATTAACAACAACTCGTGATGCATTGTTTATTCTGATGCCTCTCTGTGTGAACCAGTTTTACGACTTCAGCAATTTAAGCAACATCAGCACAACTGTTTGATTGAAGCACACAGAGCAGCTTCCATGTATACACTGGTCCTTCAAAGTAATGATAAAATCAAATTAACTTTGAACTATTTGCCATAGTTTAATGAGACGTGTAATTTCTATGTCTTATGTATCCTATCTTGTCATGCTTTACTGCTTTGTCTGTTTTTCATGCTACTATTGTTTATTATTTATTGTGTGTGTTTCATGCTTAATTGCTGTTTTACTTTCTCTAATGTTATCTATTCATGTCATTGTCTGATTATTTATCATAGGTTTTGTTTTTTTCTTTATCACCAAATCATGTAAAGCACCTTGAATAACCATGTTGTTGAAAGTGTGTTATACAAATAAAATCACCTTGCCTTGCCTATACATTGACAATAATTATTGCTTAATAGCCCAACTTTAATTGAACCTAAAAGCAAAAAAAGAAAAGAAATAGACAGATTGAAATAGACTATATTGAAAAAGGAAAATATATCATTTAGAAAATGTTGACCCAAATGAGTAATTTAGGTTAATTAGCTTATACATTTTAGGTACAAATCTATAGGTGATAGGTCAAAGTAAATAAAGCAACATATTAAAGAGTGTACTATGATTAGGTGTTTTCTAAGAAGTAGAGTGCTTGCTCAACACCATGTCCCAATGGACAGTAAGAAGATTAATTGATTCTTGCTGAGAAGAGTGGTGTATGAGTGTCAGGTCATTAATAGCACTCTGTTTGTCAAAATGGGTTCATTTTACACAGATTTAGCAAATTCATAATATATGCCCTATATGTCCTCTATTATAACTACAGTAAGGGTACTTTCTCTAACTTAACAAAAGCTGCAGAAACTCGAGAGCTGTTTCAGCAACATTTATTCAAAAGATCAGTTACTTACATTACTATATAGAATATTCATTTTATTAGTAAAGGCAAATTAACCACTTGGCATGGCATTTTTGATGCCCAGCATAATTTGTCCTAGAAAGAACTATTAATGCCATTGAATCACAAATAAGTGTTAAAACTACAAGTGGCCACTTTGGAGAAGAAATCTATTTTAACTTATTTTATTTTTTATTCAGGGTTTAAAATATCACGGTGGCAGTGTAATCAGGGTGGGAAAATACAGTTGTTATTGTTTATAGTATGTATGTTCTACAGTGACGCATACCCACTTGTGAAATTATTTAATGTCTGTTATGAATTGAAAGTGACTTGCTCCTGCGTGGAAGTTTTTTTCTCCTGTGGAATGAGACAGCAGATAAAATGCTTATTTAACAAAACCTGTTGAAAGGTGTAAATGTTATATACATCATTTCTAGATAAATCACTTATAGACAGAAAAAGAGCGGAATTTAAACATTACAATGGTCACGGATGTCTGTGCTGTGTGTAAGGGAATGTCAACTTTTTGGGCTCTGGATAAATTCTCAAAATAAAAAAATGAAGTGTAAAAACATGTGGTACCAAAGCATTTATTAATTTGTTGGATAAAATTCCTGAAATAAATAACTGTTTATTTGCTGTGGAAGAACTGAGGTCTCAAATTGACATGCAAAAATTAAATATTAAGTATGTTTTGAAGAAAGAACTTCTCACTTGAAACATAATCAAAGTTACGTTGGAGATGAGGTGAGCAACTAAACTTCAAAACACACACAAACACACTTCCGCGCACATAGTTACACACATGGTCATAATATTTACCAGCTGTGTTGTCAACCGTAGTTCTGCATACACAAAACGGTGTTTGTAAATCACCCCTTTAGATAAAAGGAGATCAAAGTTTCCTAAGCCAAGGGAAACTAAATGGAATAAAGAGAAAGTAAGAGTTCATCTGTCAGTCTCAATCCTCTAAAGTTAACTCTGTACTGTAAAAAGGCTCCATAACAACATAAAGTGAACCATTGAATATAAAAAACAGGAAACACAGAAGGGAGCTGATAGCAAAGGCAGAGAATTTGTGTCATTAACACTTTTGCTACCAACAGACTCTACTGAATGTCTACTGTTCCCACTTATGCAACCACAGAAAAGTCCAACTTCAAACATACTGTGCATATTTTGCAGGCATGTGGCACTGTTTCTGCCTTAAAGTTTTACTTTAACATCTTCAGAAATTACAATGTACATTTTGAGGATTTAAATCACTAATCTCATTGATAAATATGCAAAGATAGCCCAAACGTTTTTAAAGCAGACAATTACAGGGAATTTTCTGTAAATATCCTATTTTCAAATCCAAACATTTGATGAAGGGCCAGAAACTAGAGGGAGAGCTTCACTCACCTCAAATATTATCTGGTACAGATTCTCCCTTACTATCTAATCTGAAGAATGTCAACAGAGTAGAGAAATTAATCTTATTGTTGAATTATTCTCTAATTTCTGATTTTAGAGTTTGGTCACGACGAAAGTACTAAGATAGTTTCTGGAAAATAACAACCACTAATGAGCTTGGGAATGATTCACCTAATTGACAGGCCTATCGATCCAGAGCTGACTAAAATAAATGCCAGGAAGTTGCTCAAAGGTGTTCTATTTTGTTTTGTTGTTTTTCCTTTGGAGCTTTGCACATGCTAGATTTGGTTATGTTAGCTGTCTTTTTAAAATTTCAGGCTTGAGATGTGGGTGTTCATTTTTTAGAGTAGTGGTTACCAATTTTCTTTCCTTGAGAACCCACTTGCCTGTGTCCACTACAACACATATCACTTTGATATGACACCTCTGCTTTCAATTTATGTAACTATTGACCAAAGTACCTCTAGTTTTAAAATATGCAAACTGATAGAACACACCTGTTAAGCTTATAAAAACATATTGTTTTTCTGAAATAGCACTGAAAAATCTTTTTTTTTTTCTGTGAACAACCAAATTAAGAAGATTTTACAACATATTTATAGTCTGACACTAAAATACCTTAAATGGTACATCTTATTACTTTTTCTATATTTTTTTTTCTTTTCTACTTTACTAGTTCTCAATCTTTATCTGATGATGGCACACATACACATTCAGAGCCTGAACTTGGTAAACAGTGGTGAGCATCTGTGAGACATTTGTGGCAAGGAGAAAAGAGAAAGAGAGAAGTAAATATGAGTTTCTAAGCACCATCCCATGGTTTACTGGAATGGTGGTAAGCTCCTGGTGTGTGAGGTAATGTCCTCACACTCAGACTCACCCATACCTACAGAAGCTCACTGTCTCATTGTTCCAAACTTAATAGGAAATCTTAGTGGAAAACTGAGAAAACTGAACTATTAAAGTTGGTGAGTAGGTGCTGTTTGCCTGTCAATCTCATCAGGAAGGAAAAGTAGCATTAATGTTAAGACTAAAGAGTGTATGAGGTTAACTTGCTAGTAGGTGCGTCTTAGTGCACAACATCCCTGTTCAACAAAACCAAGTAAAAAAATGGCAAATTAATCAATAATGTCTCATTAGAAGCAGGGATTTTTTTCCTTATTGGTTTACTATTCAAAAAAGAAACAGAAACAAAGACTTTAACTCTGGATGTCGTGGAAGAGAACTACAAATAGTTCATTGTGGAAGCAGAATATGAGGACTTCACGGAGGTGGGTAAAAAGCGTATCGATGGCAAGGCAAGGGTTGGATGAGATTTGCCCAGAGACCCTTAGGGCTGTACTATGTTTTGGAAATTTTTGACAGTTCCCTTAGATTGGAACACCGGGGTGGTGGTCCCATTCTAAAGAAAATATACTGAGGCTTTGAAGCACAACTGTGGCCTCTGCGGCTGGTTAGACATGCTCCAACGAGCCCGGTGTGTATCAAACACCGGTGCTTGCTGTTTATTTCCTCCAGTGGTTTACAGGTTTGGAAACTGTTCGTTCAGAGTCTTTCGACTTCTGAATGCTTCAAGAAATATTCCTTATTTTAAAGCATTGCCTGAAATGATTCCAGTCTCCAGTCCGGCAGCAGAGCACGATTCAGCTTCCAGAACAACATCTAAACGGGAATGAGAAATCATGTTTCCGAGGAAAAAAAATCCAACACCTCATCACAATATCCTCTGCAGCAGTCCCACTATTTGATAATTAATAAATGAGTGATCAAGTCCTGCAAGTTGCAGCCCGGACAGCACCCCCATACAGCCGGCATGCCGTAATCTTTTGTGAAAAGCACCAAATGGCAGAAAATTGCCGCCACAGGGTGGGCACTTAGAAATGACCAAAAGGCTCACTGATGCTGGCATTAATGAGGTTATAGTCACTACCAAGCCATACAAGCCACCACTGTGACTACTACCATTTTGACTAGTTTTGGTAAACTGACATTTAATTTGTTATATGCTGAAAAACAGTCCACCCATTTGTTATTGCAAGGCCTGTAATTATTACTGTAATTATTTAATATCATGAAGTCCACAAAATGCAAATAAAAGCTTTGAGTTAATCCAAAACCATTTTAACGACCATTAAAGAGAGATCACCTATCTCCTTTTTTAGTGTCCCTTCATTGGCTCCTTGTTAAATTCAGAATAGATTTTAAGATCCTCCTCCTTACATATAAAGAAAAAATCAAATCTCATTCATAACTGCTGCATAATATTAACATTTGCATATCATTTTCAGTACCTGGTGCCATTTCTACCAAAATCTGGTGAAAATAAATGTATATTGACTGGCCTACATTTTTTTTAAATTACTTTGTTAAATTTAGGTATAATATGTTATAATTTGTGTTTGGAGACTCTTTTCATGAGAGATCAAATTTAGCAAAGTAAACTACAATTGAACTGCTTAGTACATTTACATGGCAAAGTCTACAATTTCACCAAAGTGTAAATCTAATTCAGTAGCTGGTGTCACATGGGGCTTAATACTGAGTCCAATTATCTTAAGAATGTTTACTAATGGTTTATATCATGTATGTAGGCAATACCTTATTGTTATAATAGTTATATTTACACATAACTACAAAAACAGTTGGAATGTTGTTCTCTATTATAGTCAAGATCTTAACCTAGACATCTTTATGCAAGACGGTATAAAGCAGTTCAGATGAATGCTCTCATAGAAGAAGTCCATTTGAAAGCAGAAACTTATCAAATGCAAAACCACTAGAGATGTTGGGCAGCAATATGTGTTTTATTTTGCCTGAGCAGAGAGAAAAAACAAAATATGCTTGCAAGTTAGACTAATTTTAGGTACAAGAGCACCAATATCTTGGTCCCATTTATGTGGTGAAGCTGGATGACCCATGAAATTACTCGAAAAATTAATTTTTTGTGTAAAACAGCACCTACCCAAAAAATCTGTTTAGAATTATCTGTTTAGATAAGCACATTATATAAAAGAAATACAATTTAGAAAATAACTTGAGCTGTAACCATTAAATATGATTTTTTTACCCTTTTATTTTGATGAATATCACTCAGTGCAGCCACCATATTTACAGCTTTAAATTAATTAAACTGAACTGTTTACATCAGCACTACAAAACTGTTTTTGGCAGGCACCACACTGGTACAGCACCTCATATTCTCATCAACACTGTAGATCACAAAGATTTTGCTTAGTCTTCTCTGGATTACGCGAGTTAATCGCACACATTTTCATCATTTGTATCTCTTTATTATTTGTATCTCTCTATTTGTATCTAACTATCAATCATCCAAATTCACAAAAGAATAGTTTTCAAAACATCTGAGCCTTCTGAAAATGTAAAATTCAAGTTTTTCTATTAATGGCCAGGTGTCTCATTTATAAACCTTGCTTAGGCAAAAACCAGGGTCAACAAATTGCAAAAGTCACTTTCTGGGTAAAGTTCAGGATTTATATAAAAAACATGTTGGAAAAATGTGTGTAACTTTAAGTACTCTTAGGACTTTGCTTACGCAAATTTTGTAAACATTTCCGTCATGATTTATAACTACATATTTATTGGTTTTAATTTGCTTTTGTTCCAATCCTATTAATTTGTCTTTGTTTTTCATTTGAATCTCTTTACTTTAGCTTTCTTTTTAAAGTTTTTCTCATTATTAACTATATTTCTGTATTTAATCTGAACTTTGATTGCCTTTTGGCTTAATAAAGCTCTATAAAGTTAAATGCTGACTGACTGAAAAAAGCAAAAACCAAGGTTACCTGTAAAAAACCCCATATCAGCCACCTTAAATCAGAATATTCACTAGGTTCTTTGCATTGACCATTTAGTTTGATTTATAATGCCTTGACCATTTAGTGGGATTTATATTATAGAACTGAAAATCTTTTGCTGCACTTAATGAGGATTCTACGCAAAGTTTTATAAATGAGACCTTATGCTATGTGCTTGAGGTTATCTCCTAGCTATCTGCATTTTACAAGGTAACTTTTAGTTACCTGCAAAATGGAGGACTTGATTTGATCTGATTTGTCAAAGAAATACAACTGACTAATATACTTTATAATAATTAAGGGATCTGCAAGACACCAGATTTTCATCCCACAAAAATCATGCTTTGTTTTTTATCCCAGCTCCTCAATGCCCTCGATGAACTGAACAGGTAAGAGGAGAATCTGGGCTCCAATTTTAACTGTTCAACTTAGACTCTCACTTATAACATTCTCATGACAGGCACAGGTAGGGTCTTGGAGGTAGGAAGGTTTCATAGAATACATTACAAAAAAAGAAAGAAAATAACCACACTTCAAAGTAGATGTTGACAAGACCGAAAATAACAATGGATCAAACTGCAAAGATTAAAAAACAGAACTATCAAATAATATTTGACCAGATCATAGAAATAATAAAGCTTAATTTCTAATGCCAGGGAATAATAAACTGATGAGTGGCAGAAAACCCCTTTTTAAAATAAATAACAATAATGGATATTTGTCACTGAAATTACATTTATGTAATAAATAAGTTATGTTAAACTGCCATTAAGGAAAATCATAATAGAAAAGCCTTGTTTACATTCTTTTGGAAAATCCTTTTAGTCAATGTTAAGATTTAGTGACATGTAACTTGCTTTTTTTGTTGTGTATGTAATTGTGTGAGAAGAAAACATACACTTCAAGTCTGAGATCTGATGAGATCAGAACTATCTTACTAATGTTTAATAATTATGTTTTACTTTGGTTTATGGATCATTTCAAATTGATTGTAGCTTATTTCTTTAGGCATTACTCTGTTCACTCTTATATTGTACTTAATGCTTTTTTTTTATAAATAACACCGAGATGACTTGACATTTATTAGGAATTTGAAACATTCTATTACTTTTTTTGTATAAACTGACCTTAGTAACAGCAGGATAACCAGCAGCCACGTCTGCAGAGCAATATGGTTTTTCTTCATGGGAAACATCAACATGGGAAGCCCACTGGTCTAAGTA
The DNA here is from genome assembly GCA_028564705.1 of Apricaphanius iberus. Taxonomy (NCBI): domain Eukaryota; kingdom Metazoa; phylum Chordata; class Actinopteri; order Cyprinodontiformes; family Aphaniidae; genus Apricaphanius; species Apricaphanius iberus. The sequence continues at coordinate 84,569 of JAPXFQ010002848.1, forward strand.
ACCACTGGGTGTATAGAGGCCACAGTCTCTCACACCTGTTTCCCGCTCAAAGTCCTCACACACCCCATCGCCATCATAATAGTAGCACATGCTTGGCTCCTCTGCAGTTAAAAGAAAACAGAAAATGTACATTTAACACAGGTTTATAACTGTAATGTCTATTACAAAGCTTTTTTTTTTGCCAGGCATTTTCGGTTTCTGTGCAGGTTTGTTTTCAACACCACCTCCCACCCAACACCCCCAGAGACCTTACCATTTCCTGTTCTCTAATCTGTTTTCAAATGAGCGTGTGTGATGTTAAAACTGTGACATTGATTATTCTTTGAGCCTACCATGTATGTTGCCATATCAAAAAATGTATTTTTGCTTCTCTAAACATAATTAAATGAATTATATGTCTTAGCCTATCACTTCCTGCCACAGTTATGAATACTGTATTAGCCTGTGTCCAGGCTAATACAAAACACTTTTCTTGCCATTAATTGGTAAAATCTATAGCATGCTATTGTGTACGGACACACGAGGTCACTTAACATTTTGTCTCACTCCTGTTTTGTTAGTCATTAATACAGATTATTTGTTAGAAGCATTAACAACTAAGGTCACAATTTTGAGCCCATGTGATAGGAAATAATAAAAGATTTAAATGCATGTTTTGACAAAATAAAGTGTTTTAAAATAACCTTTAGTTTCCAGTGGTTCTCCAAAATTTCAATCAATTACCCTAATTATCAGCAAAAGTTTGTAACTTGAAATACTTCCAAAATTCACCATCTTAACTTCCTGAGTAAAGTTTACAGGACATTTTTCATATCTTTTCAACTTTTATCCCTGACCACATAGAATTTATATAGAGCATCAACACACACTCACACACACACAACAACATTAACACATCACGTTTGCTATTACTTTATCAGAAAATAAGATAAAAAAGAAAAGGATAGGAACAGTGAATCTGGATGTGCACTTGGGAATCTCAGCGTATGTTAGGGTCATGAAAAAGGAGTAAAGGAGAATTTAAGAGAGCATAAGTAAATGAAATCATGACAGGCAAACACAATAGGAGGAGGGCAGTGCAGACAAAGTCAAGAGGTAAAAGAAAGATACAGCAGTATTTTTTCCAGACATCCCACCCGGAGTTAGGGTCTGGAACTGAAAGCCTGTGTATTGGTGGAGAGGGGAGTGGAGCAGGAAGGTTGCCTGGGCCCCAGTGGTCTCAGCTAAAGCAGCGTCAGCCGGTGGGGTTCCAGTTAGGGGGAAAGGCGGTATTCTGTGCCAAGTTGGCTGGGTTCTCCTCCTTGAAATTCCAGCCATCTCCAGCACGGCCAAAAGCTCAAGTCAGTTTTGTGCTTTGGCAACGGTGAAACGAGGGGCTACTGAGGGGGCATATAGAAGAGCCTTCTGCCACTCACTAAGCAGAAACAGGCAAATAAATAGGCGAGAGGAAAGTGCGAAACACGAGGAAGTTCAAACAGTGTCTGATAAAATGTGCAGGAACAGAAGGTATAATGTGCGAGCTGAAAAGAAAAATAAGTTGTGAAAAGTATAAATGCATTGATATTGTATCTAAATTTTAAGAGAGATACAATAAAAAGATAAAGTAGGAAAGTGACTTAGAGCATCAGCAGGAAGAAAAGACAACCATTAGGAATGAGAAGGACAGCTAGAAGTTGTAAAAAAAAAAAAAAACTAAAGACACAATAATGCATTGAACATGAATATCAGTTTTATTTAATATTGGTACTATTGATATTTGACTAGATGTAAGATTTGGAAAAAGAGTGAAGCTCAACCTCAATAAAATTACATAACTGGCCGCTGACTGTGGTAGCTGAGCATGTGTTTTATGTAAATGAGCCATACCAAGATATAGACAGACTATAAGTTTCACATCAAAAGCAGCCACATTATTAAATAGTTATATTGATGTCTGTTAACTATGATTATTTTCCCACTTAAAGGCAATGTAATATTTTAAATTATAATAATAATAATAATATTACATCATAAATGGAGCAATGTGGGGTTGAAAAGTATGTTTATATTTAATACTGCTTTAACTGGAAAGTACTTTTTATGCAAACTGGACCTTACTTATAGCATGTATTAGGTTAATTTACTCACCAAGTTTGGAGCCACTTGGACTCCTAAGGGGGAAGTTTATATCCATTCACGATCAGCATATATCCATATAATTTGGAAACATGCAAATGTGAATCATGTTAATTTTTGCAGTAGCAAGTTCTGTCTAACCAATCCCTCACAACCATAGAGTGAAAGCCCTGCTCAGACTACAAACCATTGATGCCATATGGCAGCGACATCATTGGAATTGCATGTTAATGTTATTGGATTAAAAGCTTCTAAAACACCACAGGTGACTATACTGCAGCACCTCCGACACTCTCCGAACTCAGAGGTTAATATCACTCACGATTGATAATAAAACGTTGGTTCAATAAAGGAATTTTGTGGCAAATAATGCCATATTTAGAGTCTGCAGTCGGTGCCCCCATTAAGTCCCATTATATAGATATACGCTGATCGTGAATGGATATAAACTTCTCCCGAAGGACTCCAAGTGGCCCCAGGTTGCAAAAGAATGGTACTTTCCCTTTGAAGACCATAATACACAGAGTATACCGTAATAACGGCAATTGTAAAATGAGGACGTTGCTCAAATTCAGCTTTGTACACATAAACCATCATTTGCAAGACTGCTGCTGTTAACTATGAAAACAATGTAGTTCATAAGACTTACCAACACAGTTGAAAAAGGGCTCTTCCTTGCACTGACTTGAACAGCCATCGCCATTCGCAAAGTTCATGTCATCACATTCCTCTCCTTTGAAACTAAAATTAAATAGAAACTGTACTTAAAAAAAGTTGAAAAAGTCCAGATCAAAACATAAACAAAGTTTTAATCAACTATTTATTAAAACTATTTTAAAATACTGTGGGCATAATTTATCAAGGGTTTGCGCTTGGTAAAACTGGCACAACCTGCCCAGTGTCACAAAAACAGACTGTGGCTGATTTACTAACATGGCACAGAGAGCATTACTGGGAGGAGATACAAATAAGTAGGTGTTCCAGGCGCAGTGTGATTTACTAAGCATAAAAATGTTTGCGTCGGCTATTTAAGCACCTACGTTTAGCGCTTCTGAATGGCATGTCTTCACTTTCCGCTACCACATTCAACATACGTTTATTACTGACAAACAAAAAAATTAATTCACACACAGTAAAACCTCAAATTAATTAACACTGTAATGGCCATAAACCTGACAGTTATGTAGATAATTATCTTTTTTTGCCCCAAAGACGCATCTTAACTAGTTGCAATCGTCGTGGATTATAACAGACTGGTTATAATCTTCTTGGCTTCCAATTAACAAACTGTAGTAATCATGTCCCATAACACAATGACAATTGGCTATATATGTCATTTTAAAAACAAAACTCATACATTTCAGATTACACATTTTCAAGATAACTTTTTTCTACTGCAACTTGACATTTAAAAGAGGCCATGATAAAGTTCAATGTATTTCAATAACATTAGTATAATATGAACATCTTACTGAACTTCTCGACATGCTGGAGCTTTAATTAATTTGACTCTGGATTACGATGTCGGAATGGAGAGAGCAGTGGCTGTACATCGTAAGCAATAATTCTATTACTGACAAACAAGATGCATAATTGACAACATTCTAGCCTAATAGTAATTAACTCTGTAACAGTCACAGAATTTATATTTATGTTTTCCCATTTCTTTGCCAGAGACCCATCATGAATCGATGCACATATTCCTAATCTCTCTAGCCATGGCGTAGGTCACATCAGCGGCCGCAAAGTCCTCACTTGAATACTGCTCCTTGCTCCCCTAATGAATTGCTCATACAAGGTTAGTAGATCACCCGCAAATGAAGGACAACTCACAGGCACAGATTGTATGTGCCCCGCATACAATATTGAGTTCATTAATAGGAATCTTGATAAATCAGGCCCTATATCTTTTACGGATTTTGTTACCTCTGGATGTGTCCATCTCCACAAAAGGGACCCCCAAGTTTGTGCACCAGGGGCGGAGAGGGCTCACTTTTACCCCAACGTGAGATTGTCTGGATCTGGTAGGTGTATTGGACATCAGGTTTAACATCCCTTCAAAAAATAAAAATAAAACAATATTTAAAAAAAATCACAGAATTCATATTTCAGATTAATCAAAACTAAATAAAAGTGAAAATATCAATTGGAAGAGATCATCATCTCATAATATTAGATAATACAGAAACAACCATTATCTATGCTTGGCTGGGATTCAAACACCGGACCTTGTTGTTTCAAGGTACCAACTGCACCGCTGTGCAGCCTCACACAGAAATGTATCAGTAACAACTCTTAGACTCATCTGGTCAGATGCTGAAAAGACTGCCTGTTCCTACATAGGACAATCTTTCTTCTGGTTGCTTATCAATATGTTATATCCGGCTAGAATAAGAGCAACACTGACTAACAAAATAACGATCCAAAAATACAACAAAAAGAATCCAAATCAATTCTTGAATACAACATTCTGGGGGTTAGACCTGGTTGACATTGTGGACAAAGTGAGAAAAAATGTATGCTTGTATATTATTCAAAGTATAGGAGGATAATGTTGCATCCTTGGTTGCTATAATCATTGTTATTATGTGTTCTGTATGTGACAAACACCGGTAAATAGGGAGGACATCAGTAAAATGATAACAGAGTCAAATAGGCTTGCCGTAGAAAACTTTATGTAGATCATCAAGTACCACTGACTTAACTTTAGAATTCCATCATCAATGCTATGAATGCAGAAATTATTTGCAAAAAATACTACAATCCTTAAAGGGATAGCTTGGCATTTAGCATTAGGATATGTAGTAAATTCCTAGCAAAAAACACACAAACGCACATTCTCAAACCTGGTAATGGGTAACATAGACAAAAGAACATCAGCCAACTCTTGTCTCCAGACCTTAACAAATAAACATAACTTTAAACCACTATTCCCAATACCGCTATATAATCCTCAGTGCAAATCCAGTTTACCACCAGGAGCAAACACTGATGCCAAGTTGCTCTGACTCATCACACTTTAGGCCAAAGTCAGCAGTTAAACCAAGGAAGTGTTGGAGTAATGTTCAAGAAAGTCATAAATTTTGATGAGCCCTCAGCATTTTTGATTTTTAGAACAGCAGAATCCTCTCAAACAAAGGCAGAAGGATAGGCACCCTACAAAACCTAGAGGATGTAGCAATAAAGGAAACCTAGATGGGAAACTTCCCATCTGTTTCATTTTTACAAGTACACTTTTTTTTTCTGTGTAAGTACACACTTAGAATTGTTGAATTTAGGTTGTTATTGACAATAGTTTTTGGCTACGGTTTTTATTGTTTCAGTTTCATTTCACAGTTTCTTTTATGGTCAGTGCATTTTTTTTAAACCTGTATTGTGTTCAACAATTGTAGCTCATGCTTTTGTAATTCCTTCATGCTAATTTACCTCCTCCAATGAAAAAGCCAGCTATGGAATATTTTATCTTGTCTAAAGACATAAAGCATAAAAGATGAAAATGGAAACACAGTTAGGTGAATTCACTAAAGGATAAAAAAACTAATGTTTGATATCCTTAGTGTAACAAACAAGACTCAAACTTCTATAGTTTACAGTCATGTGATAATACTGCAAAACAAAGGAAATCCTTCCTGCAAACTCTATTGTCGTCAGGATAGAAACAAAGAACACTTTTTTACTCGTCAATCGAAATCTAACAGGATGCAATATTGATAAAGAGAGCACAACTGTTTTTTTTCCTTTTCTTTGTTCTGAAAATATATCAATTGTAAAGTGCATTTTTATTGATTAAATGTAAGATTTATACAATGTCAAACTTTTTTTTTTTACCTCGGATCAACCAAATATTCCACCAAGAGCTGGAATTTGTTGCTCATTTAACCATAACCCTGCATCAGTTATTGATTTAGAAGTTCAATTCTAAATATGTGTCCTCCCTGATAAGTGAGATGCTAATAAGACCTGAATCTCTGCGTGAAGGAATGTGTTTGTAAATCTCACTTTTGTGTCTGATTTTCCTGCTCGGGGTTAGATTTAGAATGTAAAGCAAGAACTGTGAAGAGATGGAATTTGCTCCCACTTAATGAGTTTAATATTCTCGTTTAAGGTAGTGTTGTTATAAGTGAATTTGGGCTGTGAATTTTGGGACAGTAGATTTGTAAATAAAACAAAAGTCCTGCTACAGCTGCTGATATTGTCCTCTACTGTAAAACTGCCACCAATATTTTACTTAAGAATATACTAATTTTAGGATCTCATGCTTCAGGATTTCTGTCTGCATGCAATACAAAGTTGCAGCCGTTATAACTCTCATACATTCACATTATATTTTGGTCAGCTGCACTAAGGTTTGCTTACATGAGAAATAAATCATTCCACAGTTTCTGCACACATTCAGTGAATTATTGTATAGAGATGACTAAAGGAGGTTGCTTCTGTTCTAGAATTATTCATCTTGGTTAACCAGCTTTTTTTTAGGGTGGGGGGTAAATCTAGACATATCTCAGACACAGTCTATTTGGTTATAATTGTTTGGGCACCATGCAGCTCTGCTGGTACAGATAGTGCATTCTGTATCACATAATCCTCAACTTGCAGTCTAGTCAATGCAAACACCATAGATAAGCAGTCTTAATGGTCATGCTTAATAGGACAGCAAATGAGGGGGAGTGGGGGGGGGGGACCCAAACACCAATTAATTAACATTTGCATGTTCCTTTCCTTTGAATGTCTGTCAGTCATGCAATAATTCATTTTAAAAACAACAGAACATCCCAGGCTAATCGTAAAGATTTGAATTTGACTAAATGACACAATCAACTATGGTCTACGGATGTCACGGTTACCGGTGTAGTGGTAAACCCCAGTAAAAATGTTGACAATAATAGTTATCGTCATGTTTAAAAACATTTTTATCTCAGTGGATTACCGCGTCCGCGGTGTAGGCATGGCGGGCACTACTGAAGTTGCTGCACATGCGCACATTTAGCAACAAAAACTTTCTCTAAGATGAATGATGGCCAAAGGAGGCCAAAGGAGGAGATGGCAGCTCTCAGGAAACTTATCAGCCCTCAAACAAGACAAATTCGGAAGTATGGGCATATTTTGGCTATTTGAAGAACACAGAGGGACCGTTGATAGAAGACAGATATCCTATTAGCAGAATGTGCAGAAAATAAGTGTCTGCAAAAGTGGCAGCAACACTATGAACTTCATTACTCATCGAATTCATGACACACATGCTTGAATATCAGCGACAATTCTACAGTCAATGCAAGTTATCTTAACTTTATTGTTTTAGCTGAAATTTATGATGTGAGGACTTTGATAAGATAATACATTTCTAGCCAATTTTTTTGATTTAGCAACAAAAAAGTATGGGCAAACTTGTATGTATATTGTTACGAACAGTAGAATAATGATAATAATGATTTGCATGCTCAACCGTTGTTCCTTTACTTCGATGTGAACAGTTGCACTTTTGACAAGGCTTTGACTGAATTATTTTAAATAAAATAAAAGTTGTTACCCTTTTTCAAAACTATTTTAGTTTGTGTAGGACTACCATTGCTTTCTAAACTTATTCAACACCCTTTAAAAAAATATAGTGATAATACTGAAAACCGGGATAATTTTGGTCACAATAAATGTGAGGTTACATTTTCACACCGTGACAACCTTACAATGGTTATAGATTATTATCTTCTATTCTTGTTGCTTAGGCAAGACTCTTAGTGAAATACAGTCAGGTCCATAAATATTGGGACATCGACACAATGCTAACAGTTTTGGCTCTATACACCTCCGCAATGGATATCAAATGAAACGAACAAGATGTGCTTTAATGCTAAACTTGGATCCCAGAATGCCTGTAGCTCTACTAAGGCTATGTCCACACGTAGCCGGGTTTTTTTTTTAAACGAAGATTTTCCTCTGCTCCTTGAAAAAAAAATCTCCATCCACACGTAACCGCATAAATGCGTTTTTCACCACATACATAGACGTGGCAAACCTGTAGTAGTAGTAGTTCTCCCCAGTCCTATCCGCCAAGAGAAACTTTATATCCTCTATCTTCAGCACGCAGCAGTCATACAGCTTATAAAAGCAAACAAACAAGACGTGCTTTAACAATGGATGATACCAACACAGCGCTGAGGAAATAAATGCTGTTTTCGAGAGTAAACACAGGTCGCACATGTGGTGTTGGAGCATTTTTTGTCGCGGAAAGTGGCGTTATGGCTCTTAAAACTCCGTTTTCAACCGTCCACACGCAGATGCTGAAAACGGAGAAAACGCAAATCTCCACTTTGGCCGGAGTTTTTAAAAAGCTTCGTTTTTGGTGCCGAAAACCTCCGGCTACGTGTGGATAACAGACCAAACCGTAGAAAAATCTCTCTGTTTTGTGAGATACGTGTGGACAGGGCCTAAGTTAACAACACTCAGAGATAATTTGTCGCAAACTCCAAGTGGCTCTGGAAAACCACTACCAAGGTCAACTTCGAGCCAATTGTATATGGATGTATGTATGTATGTATGTATATATATGTAATCTTATATTTATTAAATGTGGCATACATTTATGAGGGACAGTGTTGGAAGTAACGGCGTTTAAGTATAATGGCGTTACTAACTGTGTTAATTTTTAGGTAACGTAGTAATCTAATTAAATACTTTTCCTACCGTTACAAAACCGTTACCGTTACAGGGGATGTAAAGTGGCGCTTTACTACAACGTGGTTGAGTAAGGCACAATGGGGCCAGGCTTTCTGACAGTCACACTTCAGTTGAAGGGAGAGATCACAGGTGTCGGTGATGATGACGCAGCTGCAAAACGATGATAATTTGCTGAGTGGGCAGATACTTTTGTTGCTCTTAATGTCTACATGCTATATGAAACTTAGTTGTGAACTTAGTTTTAAGTTGAATATTAGGCGAAAATTGAAATAAAGCGGAGACTCCTTCCAAGGTCTCACTCAGAACTGTGCTAATATAGCGGTTGCATCGCTGCTCAGGCATGGGGTTTCGTTTTCAATAGATCTCCATACATCCCAGAAAATACCTTTGAAATCTACAAACAAAGTAACCCCAAAATATTAATAAATTGTTGCTCAACACCCGAGGAACCTGACCCACTGATATTTCTTATTAATATATTACTGTAAAATGTGATATTTTTCTTCATTATAGCTTCCAGTTAATGTAACCACAGTTTACAGCAAGTCAATCTTGAAATGTCTTATACATATAAAGAACCAGACACAACAATGTATTTGACATTTGATTGCAAGGAATATTTTATATATAATATATGATATAATTTTACTGAAATATTTCAGGTTGTCCTTCAAAAGCTTCCAGGTCATGTGACCAAGTGATACAAAATTGATCCTAAAATGTCTTACTACAACCAGTTGGATAGTGCTCTCTCTACTGTACAATATTACAGATGTATAGATTTGCATAACTTAATAAACATATTTTCCTTCATTTTATTATACCTACAGCTATCTGGCTTAGTTTTGCAATTTAATGAAAATTGTGTGATTATGCATTTCCAATATTTACTTTTTGTATATATTTTTTTTATATTTCTGAATACAGCTTCAATCTTATTGAGTCAAGTTAAAATACCAAATGTTCTAAAAGACTGTCTATGGTGTTTTATTATTCATCATTCAGTTATGAAAATATTTCACCTTATATATAATATAGAACGTAACTGTATTATAGAAATGAAATAAAATGTCACAGTTACTTTGCTGAGCAACTAATTACTTTTAAAGACTAGTGACTGAATTACTAACTCAATTACGTTTTGGAAAAAGTAATTTGTAACTATAAGTAATTACTTTTTTAATGTAAGATGCCCAACACTGATGAGGGAGATACTTTATTTCCACTGCTGCTTTTCATAGGTCTGAACCTCCCTCAGCCAACTAATCAACAAGAGTGGCAATGGATATCGCCTCACAAATAGGGCAAACACCAGTCACTACCTCTACATAGATTACATCAAACTATATGCTAAGATTGAGTGAGACTTCCTGAGACAAACCACATGGACCTAAAAACAAGGGACATTGGACTGTCATTTGGGCTGAAGAAATGTGGCCAGATAGTGACAAAGGAATATGAAAATAATTCACATGGAGGGGATTGTTCTCCCAAAAGATGGAATAGCAGGTATGAGGATAGCTTTAAGTACCTTGGAGTATCACTAGGGGTCGCCACCTTGGGATGACTCAAAATTAAGATTTGATTTTGAATCCAATTCGGGTGGTACAATAAGATTTTAAAATGCTTAATTTTGTTGAAATTTATTTTTCCCTATTTATTTATTTTTATTTTTTATTTCCTCAGTGGCTACTTACTTTTTACTTTTAAATCCAATCACTTTCCTGGCTTTTATTTTTGTGAAACCACAAATAACAAAAACACATGTCCAAAATGGGTTCATAATTATATTAAAGGAAACATATGTAAGAAATTTATTTTAATTAATCATAAAATGGCCCCGATATGTCACTAGACATTAAGAAATATTGTTCTTTTGAAATACTCCGGCCAGGATATTGTTATGTAAAAGTGAAAGTTGCAGCCCTCAAGTGATGTTATTGTTGTCATGTTCTGTTTTGGTCTGAGGCTCCACCCTCAAGCTATCTACAAATCACGAAGTAAGTAGAGTATCCTCATCCGGGTTGCCAGCTCTGCTCTGTTTACCACAGCTGAAGCTCCGAACGTTATGGACAAAACATGTATAACGTTACTAAACCTAAAAGACCTCGTTATCAATTCGAAATACGTCGTGACAAAGTCCGAAATAAAACAAGGATTTATATAGGAGATGCCTTTGAAAGATGGAGACGGCTGAAAATGGAGAAGAATTTGAATACAGACGTAAACTAAACCAACAGCACATTGATTCTGGCAATGTGAAACGTAATGGAGACGTATTGAGTAGCCTATACCTTGGTTCAAATAATTCCTCAATCGTTCTTCACGTACATTGTGGACTACACATGCTGCAAGTTAACCTCTATGACCATTGCTAATGTTATTTAGTTAGGGTCAGCCGTTCCTGCTGTATCCCGCAGCAGCTGGCAACCTCGAGTCAGGAAGGGATACACAGTTCTACAGTATTTTGAATGGGATTGCAGTACCACTTTTGGCCACAGTCCTACATACATTTCCTTTAAGGTAAAATTTCTTATGAAAGCTAAAAGAAAAGTGTGTTGAAACTAGAAGTATAAAGTAGAGTGAACAATTTTTTGTTTTTTTAACACATTTATATTCTGTTTACTTAATAAAGATTTTTTATCTTAACATATTTGAAGTTTATCTATTCTATGTGGTTAAGAAGATTAATTAAATAAACTTCTGGTCATCTTGTATTAGTCAACGATTACAGAAATGACGTTAAAATCTAAATAAAAATTTTAATCTTTTTCATTAGAAAAAACTAATATAATGGTGGCAACCTTTATATGTCATATGGGAAAAATTTGTTAAAAAAACAGAAATTATATTCTGAGAAAATTAGTATTATTTTATTTTCAAAGACACATAAAGTGTATACTCCAGCCTTCAGTTCTCGCAGTCAATTTAATAAATCAGCTCGAAGCCATTTCACATCACAGTAAATCAATTAATGCTAAATCGGCTCAACCCTAAGTATCACAGTCAAATGACTACTATGAAGAAGTCACAAGCAAAGCAGTAACTGGCTAATACCTGCAGAGAGTAGAGAAAATTCAGAAAAGTCAACTCAATGGCAAGAAGATGGTCCAGGCAAACAACAGCTAGGCCTGGCTAGTAATCAGATACCCAGCTGAGATAATACATTGGCCAAAAGGGAGAAATTCAGATCGCAAAAAAATATAACCTTCTAATGTATAGTGGATTTCACCCCAACACTACTGTCGACGGGCTATACCCTAAGCATACAAAAGTAGACAGAGGATGAGTGAGCATCAGAGTCTCTATCCCAGATGAAATATTCAAGATCCAAGAAAGCATCAGGAAGATAATCAGAAGAGAAGAAGCAATCATTGAATGTCTCAGAAAAGGGAAACTGGAAAAGAAGGAGCTGGAGGAACCATAATTGGATGAAAGACTCCTCCATGGGATGTACAACTGAAATATAGCTGAATTAGCTTATAAACTAAATTCTACCAATGACTAGTAGACAGGTCTAAATGAGAGTGTATAAACACTGATCATGACAGTACAGGAGAAGCCTTGAGCATCCGGGCCAAAATAATAAATAAGATCTACCACTCCAAGCAAGATTCCAGGTGCAGGCCGTGCAATAAAGCCTGAGAAACAATCTAGCACCTCACAGCAGGGTTTAAGATACTGGTAGCAACGCACTATATGGAATACCATAACAATGAAGCCGATATAGTGTACAGAAACATATACTCAACCTTATCTCAAGTATTTCTATGTTTTACAGTGCACTGTGTATATGCTTCACTGTTGTATGTCTTTTCTCCCCTAAGTTGAGAAAGGATCAAAGTGATGTTTCTCAGAGTGACATAACTTTTTAAAGTGTGATTCAACCTGTTCCCAATTAGGTGCTTGCCTGATTCCCTCTGACCCAACTGCAACTGGTCTTGTAAAGTGTTGCCACTGCCAGCAGGGAAGACTGAAAAAGCAGCAATGGAGCAAAGGAAAAAAAGACCTACTGAGTTTAACCCATGGGATATGTATGTGTAATGGTATTAATGATAATTTAAGAATAGCATGAGGATAACAATATTCTAAGCAATCTAGAATGAAAACCCCCTTTTCATCTTTTGGTAAATGTGACATGTGCATGTGACCTCACTTGAGCATGGTCACAGTGTCACTAAGAATTCCATCAGTAGATCTTCTTTGTTCATACCGAGATTCCTCTTAATGTCAAGGTGGGAACAGAAGTTTAAACTAAACTCAATATTAAAGTTAGACACATTGTGCTGTATTACTGTACTCAAATCAATAGGGATAGTTCCAGTTAATTACACAGCAGAGTTTTACAACAAATCTGCCTCCTTTTAGACCAATAGAACCATTTTTGTGTTTCGGTGCTACCCGTTTGTGTGTCTGCCTTTACAGATGTGTGGGCTTGTGTGTGACTGTGCATATGAATGTGGTCCCACTATATCTTCTTTTTGATGTTGGCTGACAGTTTTAAAATGGGAAGAATAGATATTAAAGGAAGGACAAGTTTTCGTTAGAGCCCCAAAGGACAACAAGCAAAAAAAAATGAAGAAAGAAAAATCTTTGATTATGCCAGACAGACTTTGAAACCATTTTTTGGCCACAAACTAGTACTTCACATTTGAAATTATATTGAAATTATATTTTAATAGCAAATGCTAATTCAACTTCACCAGGAGGTATATGTTTCCGTGCCCGTCTATCCTGTTTGTCTGTTATCAAGATAACTCTACAAGGTATGTATGGATTTCAATGAAATTTTCAGGGAAGGTCCAAAATGGGACCAAGAACTGATTAAATTTTGGGGTTGATCCAACATAAAGTGTGTATCTACCCAACGATTAGCAGTGCTCTATTAGACTCCTCTCCCATCTCAATGAGCTCATAGACGGCTGAGCTCACATAGCAGCCCCGCTACGGTTGGACCATATGCAGATAAAAAAATTAGGTGCACACTTGCAAATCTCTCCTGTATGCAAGAAAGGTACAGTTCAGATCTCGTTAACAAACATTTAACATATTTTATTGGAAAAGTACAGAACGTTGGAATTAAGCCTAGTTTATACTACTCCGTCAGCAAGTTTTCACCCAGATGCAGATGTATTGACAGAGACATTTTTTAATTTATAGTTCTCCATTGGTGTTTCATTGTAGCAAAGTAATTCTCAACCAGGACAGCAGGGGTTGCTGACATTTCTTGTGGGTCTGCCTACCGTTGCATTGTCCTTTCTCTTTAGCTTGTGAACACATCCCCCCTCAAGGAGCAATGAACAACAGAAAGTAAGCTTTGATTAAGCAGGAAAGCTTTTTACGAGAATGCAACTCATTAAATACTCTAAAAACACATGTAAAAAAGTCTGTTTTGTTCTCTACACCTCCTTGTGTTCACAATCACAAAAGACGATAATGAAAAACTATCCTTTCAATATAAAGCATCTAGTGGGAAAACGGTGCATTAACTACTGATTACATCGGCTATAGATCCCTATTCTGGTGAAATTGATCTCAGTCTTTTGTTGAGCTGACCAATCGCAAGCATACACTCTCCGTTGAAAGAGAAGGATAAGAAAATTGGGCTTTACTCCGTCCATCGTTGCGTAGGTGACGGAAAGCCCTTGTGTTGACGGATAATGGCATTATATCTATACATTTCGATGTAGATGGAGAAGTATAAAGTAGGCTTTAGAAAATATGGGGATGGGAGGAAGTGGCCCTGGTAGAGGTCCGCACTCTCTGCTTTTCAAATTTTTATTAATGTAATTTATCAATCCTTGGAAGCTTCTTTAACACACCTGATTTCACTGATTAAATTAACTCCACTCACCAGAAGCTTCTTACTAGCCAATCGAATCAAATCAGATTTTTTGAACCTGGGGAAAATCTAAAACCTTTAGTGGGTCCAAAAGGTCATGATTGGGAAACACTTCTTTATACAGTATAACATAAACAACTCATTTTTTTGGGCCCCATGGTTAATTTGTCTCTTTACTTTGCTATTTCATCCCAGTTAACCAGCCCTATTAAAATAAAAGATCTCTGATGTGTAAAAAATAAAAACAGACCATTTCAGAGCTTTTTCTCACTGTTAACATAAACTATATCCTGTACAACAACTATCTCTATGTGGAATAAAAACAAACAAAAATAAGGTAGTTGCACAAATACAGTATACACACTCTTGAGCTACTACTATGTTGAAGCTAATTTCATTTTTTACAGTACAGTGGAGCCTATTTAGGGTTCAGTATTCACAGGTTCACCCATTTGTGGATTTTCTATTGAATGTTAAATTGGTAACGCCAATTTATTTGTGATTCTTTTTCTTTTGCAGCGCTTCCCTAAGATATTTGACAATAAATGCAGCTTAGGAAGCTGAACAATCTAGGCGCAAGGCTTTCCTGGCACACAATTGGATATTTGCTTAGCAGTCATTCCACAAAAGACATTTATTTTCCTTGGCACTTATTGGCTGTACCCCATAGTAGAAATAAGGAAGACTTTAGATATTAGCTTCTGCAGTAGTGCTAAAATGATTTACACTGTACTTCTTAATGTGCGCTAAGCTATAATTGGTGTATTAACAATTAAAATAAGTAGGGATAAGTGTTTTTGGATAGGGTTACAAGCATTCTTGGATTTCAACTTAATGCAACCATCTGTGTTCCCTTAGTTCCCTCATTCCCATAATTACCAAGCGCTGCGGGTGCAAGATCGCCTCTGTATAGTACAGTTCTGAACTATAATGAAAGCTCTTGAATTTTGCAATTGAACTTATTAGTTATGTAGTTATTAATTAATTATGTAGTTATTAGTTATTAATCAGTTGTGTAATAATTCCAATTAAACATCAGTTTTAATTCAAAACCAGCAATAAAGGGAGAGCAAAGTTTGCAAAAGCAAATTTATTCTCCAGAAAATTATTTACATATTTTTCACCTTTTCACTGGAAAGAGAGAAACTGTGATCTAAAAAACAGAACTAGTAAACTTGACTGATAAACTCAAGTGTGAAAAAATACATTTTGAGACAACCCCTGCCATAATGTTGACATATTGGATAAGGGAAGGTATACCAACATATTGTTCAGTCTCTATACAGACTTGATTTACGCGTCGTTATCCACAAATAAAGATAGCAGATTTTGTTTCATGTAAAGATTTTCAGAAGTTCTAAATTGATGGATGAGGCACATTATGTGAAAGACTTGAGCATAACCAGGATGGAGTCCTAAAACAGGCAGAGCGTCCTGTAGATGTGAAGTTGTGAGAGCTGTCCTGTGTCCTTCTTTTGCCTGGGAGGTCTCACTCTCTTCATACTTCTTGACCCCCTTATGTCTCAGTCATCACCCATTGCCATTCACCCCCATCCCCTTCCCAAGCCAAGCAATAATTTACCCCCAACTGATACAACCACCCACCCTGTGTCTCCTCTTTACCCTTCAAACTCTGCACCATAATTTACTCTGTCACCCTGACCTCCCAGCCGTTGGCCATTCCAAACAAACCATTGATGGAGCCAAAGGAGCCAAGATGTCAGCAGTTCCTCCTGTTGTTTGCCCCGGCTTAGATGAAGGCCAATGGCCTGACAGCAAGAGGTCAATTCCCCTCACCCCTCATCTACTCCATCGAATCCCAGGGAAACATTTTGCAGGAAGAATTTACTTTATGTGTGGTCAACCTCAAAAAATTTCAGAAGCTGGACCCAAATGATAGATAGGCTCTATGTTTTTTAAGATATTTCTCACCAGCTACACCCTAAATTTTTCAAGAAAAAAACTTGTGGTTCACAAGAGTTAGTTACAAATAAAGTTTCTCTGTTTTCCCTTTACTCATTTATCTTAATACAACAGTGTTATTCAATAAAGAGGTGACTTACATTGTGTAGTCATTTCTAGCGAAGTTATCTCAGAAGGTACACAATTTAAAATTGAAATGGGAAATTAATGCATTTGTAAATTCAAATATTCTCAGACCGGGGTTTTTTCTGAGTCCTCCATTGTCCATTAAAAACCAGGGCACCTTGCATGATTATTGTTGGATATGTTTCTACGGTTGTTTATATAGTCACAATGACATATCTACAGAAGTCACCTGGTTGTTATTTAAGCATACTTGCATGTAATATGATCTTTGTATAAACACATTTGAGGATTGTTCAAAAGAGTAGTAAACAAACACAATCAAGATTATCGGATACACCAGACTGGTCAGGGATAAAGCTGTGGAAACATTTAAAGCAGGATTAGGCTATAAAATAATATCCTAGGCTTTAAAGATCTGACAGAACATTGTTTAATTCATCATCCCAAAAAGGAAACAGTAAGGCACAACTGCAAACCTACCAAGACATGGTTTTCCACCTAAACTGATTTGCTGGGCAAAGAGAGCATTGATAAAAGCAGCAACTATTGGTACCCCATGGTAGCTCTGGAAGATCTAGCCACACCTCAGTTTTAAGAATATGTCACAGTACAGCTATTACTTAGTTCTCCATAAATCTGCTGTTTATAGAGTAGTGGTAACTAGAAAACAATAAAAAAGTGAAAGAAAAACTGAAGATTCTCAGGTAAAATAAGAACAAAATTGTGAAAATGTGCCTACTGTACATGCAAAGCATTATATTTGCCAGACAACTAATACTGCAAAACAGTTTGAATGCACCATTCCCAGCCTGAAACATATGGATGATAGCATCGTGTGGGGAAACCTTTCGTCAACAGTGAGAGAAAAGTTGTTCATGGGAAAATTTGGGGAAGAGGCTTCCTTTTTAGCAGGACATCAATCCAGAGCTACAATGGAATTGTTTACATCAAAGCATATTTATGTCTTAGAAGTGAGTGCTCTAATTAAAGGCATAAATTCACCTGAGAATATGTGGTAATTCTTCAAGAATTATTCTTCACCATCGCTGTCTAGCCTGTCTGACAAAGTCTGAGCTTGTTTACAAAAGCTCCCAGAAACATAGACCAGAAGACTTACAGCTGTAATTGCACCAAAAAGGTGTTTCTACAAATTATTCTTCAGGCAGACTGAATAGCAAAGCATGTCCCCCAGTTTTCTGATATTTTTGGGGGTAATAAAAAAATAGTAAAATTCATATATCCTCCTCCTTTCACTTCAAAATGTTGTTAATTTGTGTTTATCCATCATGAAATATTTGAATAAAAGACTTTTATTTTTGCTGTAGCTTGATAAAAAGTAAACATTTTCAAGGGATAACAATATTTTGCAAAACACTATACTGCATCCTTTATTTTGTCATATTGTTTAAATAAAATGCGTATTTAATACAGCTATACTTATTTACTACAGAGCTTCTCTTGCAGCCTTAACAGAGAAGATCCCACATGGTCTCATAAGAAAAGAATATACAGCCATTTCCACTGACCGCTACCACTGGAATGCGACCACAGCTAGTGAAATGTACCACAGTAGTAAAACTACCTACAGTACATCAACAGTCAGCAAAGTGTGCCAAAACCTCCAAATAAATACATCCTTACTGGAGGCAACCTTCCACAGACACTACAATTCAACCAGGAAGTTCTGCACTTTTGAAACTTAGATTTCATCACTTCATCTTGCATAACATGCATACCCACCCTTTTTGTGTTTTATCAAGCACTTTCCTTCTCATGTGAATCTCACTGATGGCACGACAGTGAAACGGTATAACACGCAGCAGCGCCATGTATAGCAGATTTTTTTATCAAGTCAGCACATTCCATAAAAGAAAAGCACAATATTCTCACCACAGTGTACAGATAATACCTTCAACAAGTCATCTGTTTGTCCTTGCTTCATAGAACAAAGGAAAAAAACAAATGTGGGTGACAACTGACCTGTGACTTAGGAAACAAATGTTGGGAAAAGAGATCTGAAAGCGCAGAAGCAGCTGTTGCTTACATGTATACCAGGGGGTATTGAAAAGGATGTCTACTTTTACATAGGCATATTTTAGTGGATATTTTCCACGGATAAATAAACACCTTTTACTGACATGCCTAAAATTACCGTAAACCAAAACCAGCGGCTAAATCATAAACACTTAGCCATTCTAAGCTTTAAACAGAAAACAATTTGAGGAAACAGCTGTTCTAGAAAAAAAAATAACCAATGTTTTAAGTTATTTGTCTACCCTGGCAAATCAAGATAATATAAAATATGCTGGCAACATTCAGTCAGTTATCGGTGACTGGAATTCACCACTTGAACTCACCTGTCTGTATACTGGCGCATAGGTTTAATTAGTGTCAGGCCATGTGGGGCATCGGTGAAGGCTGGCTGGCGCAACAGGCGGTAGCGTAGTGGTTTGCAATGCCTACAAACTTTGCAGTCTGGCTTGGATGTTAATAAAGTTGCGTCAATCTCGAGGTGTTGCTCCATTGTGTAAAACTGTACACCATATACCTCTTCTTCCATGTCCAGTTTCAGAGTCAATGGGGTGTCACAGAAAACATTACTGGGGCCCAGCGAAATGTTTTTTCCACTCTCAGTAAGAAGCAAGATGTCATGGATAGCAGGCAGAGCACTCTCCTCAGGACTGAAAAACGTCACCCATACAGTCAGCAAATCAGGAACCACTGGGTGCTGGAACTCCAGTTGAAGCATACAGCCCTGTGGAGGGCACTCTGAGAGGCCAACAACACCTTGGTCTGTTCCTGCATTTGGGCTCCATGTGCGTACACTTGGCTCACAAGCTTGCTCCACATCTGGAGGCCCTGTAGGATAAGTTGAAAAACAGAAAACATATAAACACCACAATGAAAAGAAATGACTGACATTTGAAAATCCCCCCCACACTTTTTAATTTTTTTTATTTGATCATTTAATCACCTAAATCTTTAATGTATTGTACTGGTATATCGTGTGGTAGACCAACACAAAGTAATGCATTATCGTAAAGTCAAAGGGAAGGGATGTTTTAAGGTACAAATCTAAAAGAAAAAGTGTGGCATACCGGGGAATTTAGTCTACCTGGTTCACTACCACTATTCCAGATCCAACAACATTTAGCCATTTTCTCAATTCAATTCAGATCTTTGTCCTTCCGACACAAAATAATTTTATATCTAAAACAATCTTAAATCTTTTTGTTTAGAGTCAATGTCCTGATGAAAGGTGAATATCCACCATAGCCTTGAGTCTTTTGCAGCCTTTGAGAGTCTTATTCTCTCAAAGATTTACCTTATGTGTTTCTCAGTGTCAAGGAACCTCGCCTTGATGCTTTGGTCTTGTCCTGGTTTCTAGGAGATATGTCATCAGAGATCGCCAAGGCGTGTTCCAATGTTCATGTGCTGAGGAAGAATCTGTCCTCTGTTTGTCTGCGGTTTAGCTAACTGACCAAGGATACATGAGAGGTGCCTTGTTGCCTTCCCTCTATCGAAAATTTCCCAGAATACAGTGCAGTATTTTCAAAAATATGGCAGATCAAGAGCTGACAGCAGCCACGTCAAGGGCAAATTTCCAGCTTAAATGTAAGTCAACTAATTGAAGCTATCGGGCTTATATCTAAAATGTTTTTTTTAGATCTAAAGCAGTTATCTATGGTTGCTTAGTAGTTGCAGCTTCAGTGGCTAGCAGTTACTAACTCACTTCAAATAAATACATTAAAAAATAATAATTTTCCAGTTCCATGACTTAAGGAATGCTACTACTTTACGCTACTATGGTACTATGATGGGTGGGATGTCAGCACGGCAGCTTGACATTGAAAAAAACCCTTGTTTTAGTTCACCGCATCAAGACTCTAAAGAAAAGCATTACCACATCATGATTATGCACAATGAATGGTGAGGATGATGTATTAAGGCTGTTGGTTTTAAGTCATTAAAGTGTTATGTGTATGCTCAAAATTTCAGTTTTGGTCTCATTTGACCAAAGCACTTTGTTGTGTCCCCAACACTCCTGAACACACACTGCAAAGGCCTAATATGCTTTGCCCTCTTGTTTAAGATCTAACTATGCCTTAAACATTTCCAAAAATGTATCCCTGTCTGTTGTGTTCATTGTTCCTCTTAATGCTGTTTGCTTACTAATTTTCTCTATCAAACTTTTCAGACCTCCATAGAAAGTGAAAGAAATGTATCTTAAGGGTTATCAATACAAGGTATTAAAAGTTATGAAGGTAATGAAGTATAAATACTTTGCTTTAATGAGGGATTCTCAAATATTGTTTGAACGGTTTGGTTTCGAACAGTTAAACTTTCATGGACAGTTAAGAAACAGAACCAGCAATTGTCAGGTGTTTGGTGTTTCTAAAGGTTAAGGTGAAACTAAGAGTTCATTGTGAGTCCATCTGCAGAGGAAAGGCAGAGCTGAGGTGTGTACCTTCCGAGAGGGGCCCTGTGCAGGGTTCTCACTTCAACGCAGTCATTACAACCTCAAACAGTCACACTCCAGCCATATTTGGAGTCCACACACAGCTAACTCGCATTATCCCAAGTGACGTACACTAACATTCATCAAGCACTTTCAGGAGCCAGCAAGCGGTAGACACTATGTTCTCCCTCGTTTTCCTTTTGTGCAATTCCAAGCTGGCAACCATCGAAGCCATTTGCTAACCTCATTTCTGGGCACCATGCAAAATTCCAGTGTTTAATCAAGTGAGGATTGAAAATGTATTCCAAGCCACATTATCTCAACATATTTATTATCGTACTGTAAGTGTGTGTGTGGCCATAGTGAAGGTGAATTAAAGAAAAGTGAGTCAGTGAAAAAGTAAAAGATGGAGAAAGGGGGTGAGGTGGAGGGAGGGACAGAAAGGGGGGCTGGAAGAGAAAGAGCCAAGGTGCTCCAAGAGATTGGCTGCACTGTGCTCATGTAGTCCTGGCTTTCTGAGTATATTTTCATAGAGTTTGCAAGGAAAAGAGCTACAGCCACTGAAAATATTTTGTAATGTCAGCTGTTATGATGGGCCCAACTTTTGCTCTGGCGCTGTTGGTAATGTTGTTGGAGATTCATGAGGAGACAGAGCAGGGGTGTCATCCATTGTGTAACCTAATGCAAAACAAACTCTTTCAAAGCCAAGCAAGTATGTATTCATGAGTGGCAAGCCATTCTGTGCACACACATAAACTCAAATCAAAACTGTTTTCATTTATTTGTAGAATATAGTTGTTTTGGATGAAACAGCCATGTCGGCAGCAGATCCTCAAAACTGACATCTCAAACTGGGCTTGACTTATATTAAAGCCCTATGAAGATGCCAAAAAATGAATTACTGGCTGACTGCTGTCCCTATGTCAGTTACCTAAAATGTTATATTTCTTTAAGAGAGAAAGTAAAACTTTGAAGCAATAGTAAAATTAACACTCTTACATGAAACGTAAATCATTTGGATATCCATAAAAAAAGCAGATTAGGCATATTTGGACAATTTTCAGCACTAGGCTGAATTTACGCATGTTAATTTAATGGAGAGAATTTTTGCTATTTTATATCTCTCAGCACACATGCCTTGTTGTGAAAAAGAAGGTGCTTGATTAGACAGAAAATAACTGTTCTGCATGGGTGGTTGTGGTAAGATTTGCGCAGTCTGGTTCTAGTATAGAATTACAGTTAATTGTTTTGCTTTGCACAGTCTCGTTTAAGAATTTTATTTAAACATACAGTTTAAA
The DNA here is from genome assembly GCA_028564705.1 of Apricaphanius iberus. Classification (NCBI taxonomy): domain Eukaryota; kingdom Metazoa; phylum Chordata; class Actinopteri; order Cyprinodontiformes; family Aphaniidae; genus Apricaphanius; species Apricaphanius iberus. The sequence goes on from JAPXFQ010002848.1 coordinate 107,004, forward strand.
ATTTAGACTTATTAACATTACAGGATGTATATTATATCAAAAGATGGGGTTTCACAATTAAGATCCATGTTAAACTCAAACAGGATATCAGGTAATAACAAAGTGCCCATAAATTGCAATTTATGGTTGTTGTTTAGACAAAAAATACAAAGATTTTGAACCAGCAAGGAGTTTTACGTAAATGTAAGCTTCTCAGCTCTAATAAAAACTAAAATTCAAAGATAAAAACTGCTATTCAGCAGAAACGAAATAATAGAGGAGAGCAAGAAAAATGGAAGTGCAAAATATATAACATTTAAATGTAGTGGCTGACATTTTGGACTCCTAGTTGTTTCCAAAATAAAGAAGAAACATTGCTATATTTGAGCATCTGACACTGGCATTTCACAGGAGAAAATCCTGTGGTGTAAGTCTTGTGTGTGTTGTGGCTATAAATTGGTCTTGTTCTGTTCTTTCTTATTTTTGCATGCTTTGGGTCTGTGTGCTTTTCAATAAATATTATAGTCCTTTTATGAAAAAAAAAGCTTTTAAATTATTAATTATATTGATTGTGTATGTGTTAAACTCTGAATGTGAGACTGTATTTCATTCGGTGGAATGATAACATGTAGAAAAAAAAGTAATGTAAAAGCGATCTCAATCCAGAGCTTGCTTGAGAATTAAGTTCTTTGTCTTAACAATGTTTTTCAGGAAAATAGTGGAATCCAGCTCATTATTGAGCATTTAACATGGTGCAACTCTTATGTCACCTCAGGTCCACTTCTGACTGGTTGACCAGTCCAGCTGATGTTCACTACTCTGGAAGCACATGTTTCTGATGAGCTGCTGTTTCTACTTCTTATAAAACCATATCAAGGAGTTTTTGTCTGACATAGTGAAAGAAAGGCTGAAATATTTTTCCTCCACTTTTTATATTTCTTTTTCTATAAGAGTTCCTGTGAGATTTCTGTTTGTTCTTCCTCCACAAATTGAATGTGTGCCAATACAAAGATCAGATTCACCAGCAGTGACCTGTGCCAAAACTAAGAGTGTGTGTGTGTGTGTGTGTGTGTGTGTGTGGTGGGGTGGGGGTGGGGGGGGAAATTATGTACGCCTACTCACCTAGAAAAGTTTTGAGCCACTTGGAGTTCTTCAGGAGAAGTTATATCCAGTTTCGTTCAGCATATATCCATATAATGGGGGTTAATTGAGGTACGTAATTTCTGCCACAAAACTCCTTTGTTTAACCAATGTTTTGTTATTCATAACTACTACTACTACTTGACGTTCAGGGTGTCTCAGGAGTGCTTTTTAATTGTCTGCAGGGGTGTTTTGCAAGCTTTGCAGCCAACGATACTAACATGAGATCTCAATAACTTCATGATGACAGTTTGTTTAATCAGGGCTTTCAATCTGCACTCTATGGCGGCAGACGGTTAGAGAACATTTGCCACTGCTAACGTTAACATGGTTCGTGCTTGCGTGTTTCAAAGTTGCACAAACAAAATTATCAAGTGGACTTAGACCATCATATAACAAAGAGTAAAAGTTCTGCTCGGACTACAACTACAGTGGCGCACTGCAGTAACATCATTAAAATTAAATTAAAAGCCTGTAAATAACACCAGAAGAAGACAGAGAAGCACTTCGATGTGCCCCGAACTCTGTAGTAGTAGCTATGAAGATCAAAACATTGGTTAAATGAAGGATTTTGATGGCTGATAACACTTTATTTAGAGGCAGTTCTTTACGTTCCCCTATTGACTCACATTATATGGATATATGCTTTTCATGACTAGATATAAACTTCTCTTGAAGGACTGCAAGTAGCTCCAAGCTTGTCTGGGTGAGTAGGTGAACATAATGTATGCCATTAAAAAATGTCCAGGTTGAATAAAAAATACGTTTCTCCTTTAAAGAGCTGTTGTGCTGATATTTTCTCATCTATCCATCCATCCAATCAGTTCTTTTTTATTATAATAATTATCCAAATCATAATATACATTTAGAAGTTCAAAAGTCCAACTAAGATGTATAGATGAAACTTGAAAAAGTAGAATATCATGCAAAAGTTTGTTTATTTTAGTAATTCAACTAAAAATATTGTTGATATTGTATGCTATAGTCTCATAAATGCAAAGTGAGATATTTCAAGACTTTATTTTTCATAATTTTGATGAGCTTATAAGCTCAGAGTTTATGAAAACCCCAAATTCAAAATCTCTGAAGTTTGAAATCATGTAAAGAGGTTCAATATTATAGACTCAAAGTGTCCCACTCTAATCAGGTAATCATTCCAAAACACATGCAAATGGTTCCTGAGCCAAGGTGAATCACAATCATGGGGAAGACTGCTTACATTTGGGCAGAAAACCATCACCGATACCCTCCATAAGGAGGCAATGCATCAAAGGGTGATTGCAAAAGAAGTTGGATGTTCCCAAAGCGCCTTATCAAAGCACATGATTGGAAAGTTAATGTGGAAGGGGAAAATGGGGAAGAAAAAGGTGCCCAAGCTGCAGCGAATATGGAGAGAATTATCAGAAAAAGGCCATTCAAAAGTGTTATGGACCTTCACAAGGAGTGGACGGAGGTTGGAGTTAGTGCATCTCATTCGAAAACCAAGGCCCCATAGTCTGGGGGAAGACTGGACAGGCACACTATCCAAGACGTACAATACTGTTTTAGAGAAGAAATACAACACATGTAATGCTAGCATAACACACTACATATCAAGACTGACCTGAAAAGTTTTTTGTAGGGGTCAGTTGGCTTTGGCACTTTACCCTACCACACTATACATCAAAAAGGTATGGAATGGAGTACTGCTCAATATATAAATAGCAAATCAAAATGACAGATCCCTGCTGGAACATGACCACTAATCCATTATGAACCATTCCAAAAGAATGGAACGGAAAACACAGAACAAGAATATGCCTGGACATGCACACTTTATGCTTTCTAGTGTGTGTTTCTGGCTCTCACTATCTGACTCACTGTCAAACAACGTTTCCTCACTTAGAAGACAGACATCAACCCACTCCAAAGTTTAGCATTGACACACTCAAACAAAAATATACTTCGCAGACACAGACATACTTTTTAAGGGCAAACAACACTAATGCTTGGATATCAGTGTCTTACCACATGGATAATTTGTGATACATTAATAACAGGAAATCAATAATAAATTTCAAATATGCTGATATAGCTTTGAAAAGATTATATTAACCAATAGTGAAAGGTTATCTCCAGTTATGTCACCACTTCTTTGTTTCTTCTTCTTGTGAAAAAACTACTACAAAGTCAGAGATACAATTTAGCCACTGCTAATTAGTGAGGCTACTTTTTAATTGTATACACACAAAATGCCCATCATAACGAAAAAAGAAAGAAACGAGTAGGTACCATTCATGTAAACAAACCAATACTCTATGTGAGCAGTTTGCTCATTTATGAACAAAAAATCTGTAGTATGCTTAAGAATATTTGACAGAATTTGCATGTTAACACTAGAGGAACCAATAATGTTTTGATAATTTTGATAAAATTATATTTGTGCATTGATATGGTAATTGTATATCAGCATGTTGAATGCCATGGCTTACGTTGCTCTCCAAAATTATAAAACATTTGTTTTCTGGAGTAGTTTTGTACAATTTATTTACCCAAAGGCAACTTCATACAAGTGTCCCCACAGTTTTTACTTTTAAATTGGCTTCACACAATACCAAACATGAAAACATGTTTCATAATATGTCAAATAGTTTTTATAATAAGGAAACTTACAGCAGAAACTATGCATTAACCTAAACTGTATACAATAATACAAATACCTTTTTTCCTCCCTGTGACTACATCTACGGAAGAAGATTTGGGCCACTGAAGAAAAAATATATATATTTCTGACCTTTTTTCAGAATTATGACTTCAATCTCAGCATTCTGACTTTTTTCTCTCAAAATTCTGACTTTCTTATCAGAATTCTGACCTTAATCTCAGAATTCGAACTGACTATTTTTATTGCTGAATCTGCAAGGGTGTGTTGCATTTTATTTCACCATTCTTCTGTTTGAAGGATCTCCAGTTCCATAAATCAGTGGTTGTGTTCTGATAGCCAAATGTGATGTGATGTCTTGTGAAATCCAAACCGTAAAAGCTAACAAACATGCTAAGAGATAGCCATAACCAATCTGCTTTAGACCTACAAGTCATTTCTCACCCTGCACATATACACTCCATCACTGAAGCTATGTGCTCCCAAGATGGTATTTATTTAAGAAAAAAAGAGTCAGAATTCTGAAATTAAAGTCAGAATTCTGAGAAAAAAAGTCAGAAATATATATTTTTTCTTCAGTGGCCCTAATCCTATTCTGTTTAAATCAGACCCAGCCTGTCTTATTTTTTAGGTTACTATGTCTTTGAAGACTTTGGAGAAGCTGAAATGACGATGTCATGACTTTGAAAGCTTCTGATTCACAATATTTAAGTAAATTTGAAACAACAGAGAGGACAGACCTTGATCATACTGCTTCCCTGTGTGACATAATGGAAAACATACAATGCATTAGTCCAGTTATCAAGAAGAGAACTGTTGCTTAAGTTACCATGTTCACCTTTTGAACAGAAGAAATGCACAGAATTGTTTTGGTATTATTCAAATTGGAAAAATTGTTGGTCCCCCAAATAGACAAGGACCCTAAGAATATTAATTTAAAGCAGGGATATCAAACGCATTTTCATTTCGAGAGACTAAGTCTACAACTATCCACAAAGGATCAATGCTAACAGAATGGCACTATAAAAATAAAAAGAACATTTAAACACATAACTAGGATTTTTTCTTGGGGGGGGGCAAGGTGGCCTTTATTGAACAGGACAGATTTTGAACGGGGAGAGATGTTGGGAAGGACATGCGGCAAGGGTCGTCTGGGACGGGACTCGAACCGGGGACAGCCGCGTCGTGGACCGAAGCCTCTGCACATGGAGTGCCCCTTCCAACCACTACACCACACAGCATCCCAATTTTTGTTTGGTTGTATTTATATAGCACTTTTCTAGACACTCAAAGCGCTTTACAATTCCAATTTACATTCACTCTCACATTCACATACTGGTGGACGCAAGCTACGATTGTAGCTACAGCTTTCCTTGAACTGACAGACGAAAGATTGCCATATTGCTCCATCGACCCCCACCCCCTGGCCAACACCAATAGGTAGTAGGTAAAGTGTCTTGCCCAAGGACTCAACAAATGAGGCAGATTAAGCTTGCGTTTAAACTGGCAAACCTCAGGTTGCAAGGTGAACTCCCAACCCTTTAGCCACAGTCGCCATTATTTATAATTATCGCTTGATGAAAAGGAGGCTCAATAGCTATATCTTTAACTAGAAGTAAATAAGACATTTTTGTTTACCGAAACAGAAGTAAAGATGAGACTGCCCCAAATGAAAAAGTAACTAAAAATGTTCACAAAACTAATTTAACAGAATTTATATAGAAGATGTGGTTATTTTTATCTTGCATGTCTCATTGGTTAGTATAAAGGCGTTGTGGTTGTTTTTTTTTTAGTTTAGTTTTTTTTTTTTGCTGTCAGCAGATGACAGGTATGTCATTCAAGTCGTTGACATTGCCATGCTCAGTCCACACCTAGCGTCATGTCAACAAAGATCAGTAGGAAGCGTCAGAGTCCAATTTTGGATTACTTTGAATATGACTGGAAAAATATATATACATATCTTAAATTTCACAGAAAGAGCTTGCACAAGGCAGCTAACCTTGTTTACCTTGAGGAAGTAATGGCGCAGGTGCAAACTTCAACTGCAGTACTGGAAGGTAACCCCAGACACAGCAGCAAGATGCATCCTGAGGCAGCCCCACAAACTTTAATGCAATGCTTCGCAAGGCCACAAGGACCCAATGGCTGCTGGTCACAAAAAAAAAGAGACTGAAACTACAATTGATACTAGTGTGTTTTTTCCACATCAGTTTGTCCTGGATTCGTGTTTTTTTGTAGCTGTTGCAAAATACAAAAAGGTGTTTTGCTTTGTATATTTCTAAATGTATACTTATTTCATTTTGGTTACATTTATCCCAAAATTGTATTAGTTTTCTTACAGTTAGTCTGTATTAGGATCATTTACATTTTTTCTAAATTATATAGTATTTCTCTTGGGCATAGATTTGAATGGCTTAATCCAGTGGTATTCATTATGGCCACCCGACTGCGTTCCAATTAGCTTTCCATTTCTAAATCCTAAACATTTGTCATGCAATGAAAATAGATACACATGGGTATTAGATATGCAAAGTTCAATACGCTTACTTCGTAAAAAGGTGATACCAGCAGTCAGTGGTTTTTGTTTGTTTGGAAGTATTTCAGTATGTACTTTACAGAAATGTTTAGAGGAAGTTAGTAAATGCGTTACACATATGCAGCAGAACAGCAGCTGCTTTAGTAAAAGCTGAAGCAACAAGACTTAACTGAAGAAGGAGAGAGACTCATTCCAGGAGGGGAAATAGAGCGCAGTTTACACACACAAACACACACACAACATTTCAGACATGTCCAGACTTGCCTGTGGTACACAGATTCTAGTTAATGCAAAGGCAATATTCACAGATTTACACACCAATATGTTTTGTATGTAGGTTTTCATAGTTTGAATAGATTACACTACAGTATCTAAATGATTTGCATAGAAACAGGTTTGCACTTAATTCTTAACTATGCAACTATTTGGGATCTGGGTGTAAAGGATTTTAGTCTACATCTCGAACTCGCACTCTGACAATTTTTATCTTATATTTTTAGATTCATTTTAATGGTTGCAGAAACTTCAGCTTGTCCTGTACAAATTGTGGAATTTGCAACATCTTTTTTTTATCCTGCTTTTTATATGCATGGATTACAACTTTTTGTTGATCCCAGAAATGTCAGTTCACAAACAGGTGGCGCTATAGGATACCCTTGGCAAGGAAAAGGATCTACAAGTGTTATTTTAATGCTAATGCTGTTAACGTAGTCAATAAGTGGAGTCAATCATATAGTTGTTTGGGGGTGTTTCACTTACAATTATGATTTGCTTGCTGTATATTCATGCAAATGATGCTTGCCTTTGTTTCTAATTGTGTATTATATCTCTTTCAGTGATACCAAAGACAAATTTCCTGTCAGGCATTAAAATAAAGTACTTTCAGTTTCAAACTAGATAACTTTTACCCATTAAAGTGATGCTCATGGTTAAGAGAGACTGTATTGGCTACTGCAACTACCAGTCTGTGGAATTAAAGCCACATAACAGGCAGCAATGCGAAGTACAAAGTTTATGAAGGCAGAGGAAGTAAAATCCTGCAATAGTTTTTTTTTCTATAAACAAATAATCAGAATTTAAACATTTTATGAGACTCATTATCAATGACTCATATGTATATAGTTGAGACCAGCTTTGCACTTGCAAATTGCACAAATTAAAAAACGAATGCTGTCCAGTAAAACAACATGCTGAGATGAGATATCTTCACTGATAAGTGGTTAACATTAACAAGTGCTCATTATCAACTGATTCAAATCAACAATGGAGATTAAAAGAAAAGTCTTGGTTGACACATTACAAGTTATATAGGCATAGTTCATAGTTTTTTGTGTCAGTTCAAACTAGATGATTATATCCTAAATAAAACATAGTTAGAACAGCAAAATATTAAACTCTAGCAGGATTTACACTGCTGGTAATACTCAATAGAATGAGCAAGACACTCTTAAGCATTTTTTGCTCATCAAAGTCTGTTTAGGTTAAATTACTAACAATCTGTGTAAATTTTGGATTATCATTTTTAAAAATTGTCATGAGGTGAACTGGGTATGCCCACTCACACCTAGGAGACTACTTGATTTGGAGATGTATTGTAATACCACGAAAATGTAATAACATCTATACCAGTTAGATTGTTTTTTAGCTTATTTGCTGATTAACCATGTTTTTTTAGTTCCTTAACCTATTTTTTCATTAGCCATTCATTATTAGGCCTGGGTATGGCTAATCACAGTCCCTCCAGCAAACCACAAAGAGAGATCCATCACTCAACAGTTAGAGAAAACAGAACAGCGGTGAACCTTCACAGGGGTTGCCAGTCAACCGATATTACTCTAAGACGTCCAATCAACAATTCATCCATAAGGCCACAATCAGTTCATAGCATAATTTCAGGGTATCAGTTTAAGATCAAATACACTGGGGTTATGAAGACGGACTAGGGTACAAAGCACCACAGCCCGGTGCTTTGTAACCTAGTCTGTATCCAAATAAAGCAATTCCTTCACAGTATTGCAAAAGACTCATTGCCTGTCAAAACAAATGCAGTTTTTAACCAGCAAGGATGGAAAAGCAAATTGTTTGATTGCGGTGCTTTTTTTTCCCAAACAGACCAAGGTTGGTTTAGTTAGCTTTTTCTTTCTTTAATACGTTGCACTAAACTTTATAAACTGCTTTTGGGATTTTCTTTTTAAAAAAGATGTGCTTAAATGAAATTCTAAAACAGAAAAAACAGTACAAATTTAGGGCGCACATCTAAAAAAATTACTCAAACCAACTGAGTTTCTTCGTGTTGCTTAAAAGAATTGTGTCCATTTTAATTCCTGACCTTGTTTGCTAAGGATCTACTGGGGCAAGCAATGTACCAACTCAGCATAGAGGATTGTGGATTGTAGATTAAAAGAAGCATATGCTGAGCTCACTTCTGGGAGGGGGCACTTTGGAGTTTTGTGACTGGCAGCACCAAAGGGGTATAGGTCTCATATAGTGAACAGAAGATTACCAATTTTGTGCAAAACTTAAATGATATAGTTTGTTCTGTGTAGCACGAACATTGTATCTTACATGTAATACAAATTAATGAGTTTCCAAGCAGAGAGTTTTAAAAGTCCCTTAACCCAGACCAGATTCTTCCCAGCACTTCTGATGCATTTGGGATATTTTTCAGTACAGACACCGAAGCAAAAACATTTTTCTAAACACATTTCTTTAAAGCATTGTGTTGCTGTCTGTATATGCATTTGTTTTTTAAGTGTTTTCAAATATTAATAACTCTTAACTTCAATGTTTCTTCATGGCCCAAAAGTCATGATACAATGAGTCATCATTTTTGGGTCTGAATGAGTGCCCATAATTTATGTATGCAGTTTTAATTTAGAAATAGACCTCAAACCTCAAATCATGTAATTATTCTTTAAAATCAAGATTAAAATGGGATGTTACTTTTACATAACATTTGCTTCTGCTCATAAAACTTATGAAAAAGAAAAAAAATGAAGAAATGGACTCCCAATTGTCCTTTGGTGCTGCATTTGATTAATTTTCTAAACAGGTATGGTGTAACCAAAAAGCAACCTTTTAATAGCAATAAACCTCCATGCAGTTCAACATGAAAATAATTTTAAATGAATCATTGCACTCTACCTTCAGCTTCTCGGGGGGACCAGTGTCCTGAAGGGTCGCATGGTCTTGGAGATGAAGAGTTAGAGGCATACTGCAGTAGAACTCTCCCCTCAGTACATTTATCACACACTGATCCCACTTCTCTAGGAAACCATCAAGCAGGAACAACAACCAACTTAGATGCAGATCAAAAACACCTTAAACACAGTATATGCAAATATAGTCACAAGTGGGTTAATCTGAAGACTCCCTATTGAATATTTGGCCTCTACAAAAGTCACTAATATTAAAATACATTTTCATAGTCTGAAATCAAGTTAAAAGATTAACATTTATAGGAACTAGCATCTACTCGGGAAACTTTGGGCAATGGCTTGTTTCACCTGTCATAAAAGTGTCCAGAAACTGGTGGAAACCATTCCAGAGTAACAGAGTTGTGATGCTGCTCAACTACATGGGGTGCCATCACCACTGGAGGAGGTTTGAAGGCTGGTTGCCATGTCTGGTAGACGAGGTCCAAGTAGCAGTGCATCCTAGCCATCTGATTCAATGTGAATGAATTTGTACAAGCATCATCTGTGGATAAAAGTGATAAAAACATGAAAGTAAGATTTCATGCAATCTTTTTGAATGATCAAACAAATGTGGGTGTTTTGCAAAATGCATTAGTGTAATTGTGCCATTTGAACCTCACATTTGCTCAATTTACATCTACAAACTTTGCTACATAATATCAGGTTTTTATGTGATGCAGAAAAACAAAAAAAATCACATAACTATAAAGTTAAAATAAAATGATAAATGGTTTAACAAAAATCTTTATTTAATTTTTAATTGCATCTTTTTTACCAGAACTAGAGATGATTTCTTCATCAAAAATGAGCAACGGTAAGGACTTTATACATTTCTTGGTAGGAAAGATGTATGTGCTTTTCTTGAGTGCTTGAGTTACCAGCTTGCACTGCTCGTATGAGTCGTGACTGTGATTGGCTTAAGAAGAATCATAGTAGGTGGACACTTGCTGGCACGTCCTCCAATCACCTCAAAATATTATACCAGATGGCCCTCCCTTATTCAGACCCTTTCGGTAGGAGTACTTCCAGATCAATGTGTAGACTCGACACGGGGTGGGGATACACATCGATCTGGCTTTTGCCAGGTTAATACTTTAAAAACTCTTAATAAAATCTGATGGAAGTAATTGCTTTAAAAGTCACCTAGTTAGTAAATGAATACTTTCTTAGTGAAATATATTCCCATAAAAATACAGCAGTACTTTTCTTTCGTCAGAATTTTGTTTAAAATGCAATATCTACAAACATAATAGAGAAAACCAAAAGTCAAATATGACAGCTCAGAGACAAAGTTGTGGAGAAGGATTAGCCTTACTACCTTATCCCAACATTTGAACATTTCAAAGGGCATTTTTAATTAATCATCAAAATGGGGGATGAAAAGTCAAAATTTGAAAAAAAAAACAATCATGAGAAGTCTTTCTAGAGATCTCTTTAATCTATTTGAAACAAAGTACTGGTGGCATCATGCTCTGGGGATGCTTTTCTTCAGCAGAGAGATAGGGGGATCATTAATAGTTGAATGAAAGATGAGAGGATTTAAATACGGGGCAATACTGGAAGAAACCATATAAGGGTCTACAAAACACTCCATACTGGGGCAATTGTCTATGTTTCTGGAGAACAGCATTCCATTATAACATGCTGCAAAAGGTGATTTTAAAAGTATTGAATTAGAGAGGTGAAATACAAGTGAAGCCTGTCATTTATGATATTGAGAGCCATGTATACTTTTTTTTTTTAAATGCAAAATGTATGCATAAATTTGTTTTGGTCTTTTACATAAAATTCTAATGATATACACTCAATGAGAACATTTCAAAGGTTTAGCAGTGTCAAAAACTTCATAAGACACTATGTGATTGCTTCTGAAGCAATTAAATGAATGTCTTTTTAATTTTATCCTAGAACTGAATTTGAAAATAACATGGTACAGTTGTATCAAGATGATATTAAATAAATGTGGCGGCGTGGACGTAATGCTAATTGTCATAATAAAATTAGGAATCTTTTTTTTGGCTTAGAAGGCGGAATGTGTGAAGGAAAAAAATAAAAGAGTAAGTAATCATTCCAATGGCCCATGTCATGCTAATAAAGATAGCCATCTGTTTATATTTAGCAGCATCTTATTTTTCCAAGGATAAGGAAAAAAATCTGACTGTAGTATAAATCGTGAAACATAAAAGTATGTTCCCCTTGCTGAGATTTTTCAGGGCTTTTTCCAAGCAAAATTCCACATATGGTTTGATATGCACATATACTCAGCAAATTATGAAGTTGTAATCTTCTTTCAGCTTAGCTGTAAATTTTCCACAGTTAAAAGCAGAATTTGTGAGAAGGTCCAAGCTCACCTGTGTAGCTCATGTAGTTGTTGAAAGGGGTGTGCGTGAAGTGCTGATGGCCGCAGGTTTCATTGCCTGGTTCAGGATCATTGCATTCTTTAAACTTTGGGGTGGGATTGGTGTCGGCACACAGGTCTCCAGTCTCCATTGAGGGTTCAGTTTCCAAACAAGCATCATTGCAGGAGTCAATCTCCGATACGCCTCGAAATACGTGGTATAAACCAAGGCTATGTCCAATTTCATGGACCATTGTGTCAGTGTGACCAAATGCTCCATAAAAGGAGGGATTTAGCACAATCCCACCTATAAAAGAAAAAGAAAATAATAGAGGACCTACAAATGTTTGTATCAAACAGTGTTTATTCTTAATGATTTGTAACATTCAGTTAAGATTCAGACAATGCATTATTAATAGGCTCCCTTAGCTTCTGTATAATATTCTAACACATTAGAGCAATGATGATCGAGGCTACCTGTGGCTTGAACTGTGTTACTGTGTTAAAATCAACAATCTGGGAAGCCCATGGGATGTGTGCAGGCATTTACTGTAATGTGGTGCATGTGAGTGTTCATACATGCATGAATGTGTGTCTGTGCTTTTGTTTATTTTCTACCCAAATGTGTAAGGGCTTCTTTGTCCCAGGGCCAAGTGGCAACCCCTGCCAGGTCCTCATCAGAAGAATTGGCAAAGAAGACATTCAGGTGAGTCGAACCATCCAAATGTAGAATATCTTTCACCTCTTTCATATCCAAAAAGGCTCTGGAAAATACAATCAAAAAATTAGTGGTAGAAAAAAGATTAATTAATATAGCATTTCTTGAATCAAAACCGTATTTTTCTGAGGAGTTATTTTTTTATCAGGGTTTTCCTCAAGTGAAAGAAATAGCTAAAAAGATCACATACATTATCGTTAGGAAAACAAAGCCAACTTAAACAGGTTTTAAGAATACGAAAAAGTTCTAATGATTGAAGAAACTCGTAAACAATTAACCAAAAAAAAAAAAACTTTGACTGAATAAAATTAATCTCCCCACTAGTATCAGGAGATGTTTTTATAGTTTCTTATGTAAACAGTTCAGATTAATTCATTTATTTAGCACAAGGTCACAACAAAGAATTAGTTCAATTCAATTGATATTAGTCAATGTCATTGTATTCCAACACAATCTAATTATTTAACTGGATTGTCATATTATGTGTTAACAATTATGTTTTAATAATAATACAGTACAGTCAAATTTCCCTGCATATATAGTTCCAATTGTTTAATGTAATATGAGAAAATCCATTAAAATTGTATCAACTACATTTTGCATGATTACGCTTATAACTGAATCCGCAATACACTTTAACATTATTTTGCATTCCTATATATATGTTTTTGTAATTTGTCTTGGTTAGTTCTAAAAGGTCTATGTCACGATTTGGTTTGTTAAGAACCCAAAATCCAGTGAAGACTCCAGGTAAGGTTCGTTAAAAGTTTTGATGAGTCAAAAAAACAAGCTTACAAAACTGGCAGAAGGAACACAGGAACACTGGAATAAGGACGTAGAATCAAGCGAAGTATGACTGAGAATTAAGTATTTAAATTCAGAGGGTAATTGAAGAATGACAAAGGAAGTAGAGAGAAACCTAATTAAGGTAAACAAATGCAGGTGGGTGAGTGAGCAGACAGGAAAGTTTTAGCGTGGGGAAGAGGAAGACAAGCAGGGAGGAAACGGGGAAAGCAAACAGGAAGACTGGACGGGAAACAAGCCTAAAGGCATAAAGTAAAACTAACAGAAAAACTAACAGACTGATGAATTCTAACTGAATAGAAATTAATGAATAACTCAAAGTAAAATCACTAATGGTAGCAAGGAGAGGAGAGGAGAAAACAGAATAGAATTAACAAAGTGGAGACACAGGGTATTAAAGCTGAAAAGAAACAATACAACTAAGTTAAAAATACATAAGCACACTAACAAACTCAATAATAATAATAATAATAATAATAATAATAATAATAATAAAATAAATCTAAACAGAACTGAATGCTCAACTAATATGAACTAAACTAAACCAAAACAACCCTGTACCTTGACAGTCAAACGGTAATTATGTTTGTTGCGTGTCTATGACTTGATCTTGAAAATTACATTTATATACTGTACTCTGAAAAAGGCATTTGAAGTATAAATAAAAAATAAAATAAAAAGTTACTTAGCTATATTGTATTCCACCAAAAATAAGTTGTTGCAAATATTGTCACTTTTGTATTTTTGTTGAAGGTTTTTGGTTTTCTGTTGTTCATGATATAACGAAGGCTTGGAATTATTATTTTACTAGTTAATTAAAAGGTTGTCCTTGCGTGGTTTACATATCATGTTGCATTGATGTCCTTGCTGATTTATCACACTTGCATTCTGCTCCCAGGTTCATTCCTGCTTCTTATTTACTAATCATCACATTTCCTCCAAATCACACATTTCCTGCCTACACAACACAACATACAGTTCTTGGTTTCCAGCCCTGCGATGGAATGGTGGCCTGTCCAGGGTGTACCCTGCCTCTCACCCGGCGACTGCTGAATTTCCCCTAAATAAAGTAACGTTTGTGAGGAAAGTGCATTTGTAGCTTGAGCATCCATGAAAAGAAGGCCAAATTCCTCTTAGGATATACTAAATAGCTCTTTGGTGGAAGCAGTTTGATGGTGTGAGGAGGCCTCTTTCTCTCACTGGAAAAGCAAGGCTTGTCAACACTGTATGCAATCTCAGTGCAGAGAGATACTGAGTTGAGATGGTACAACCAATTGCGTTTCCATATCTGCACTCTTAAGAACTATATCCTCCCAGTAGAGCGGAAGATCGTTGTCCAAACCCGTTGGAACCCATCAGGACCTGACAGGTCGGGCTGAGTATGGGCTTAATTTCTACCATTGTCCACGGACTCGGGTCAGCTGATCATCTCATTGGCGGGAAAATTTCTAATAAAGCACTGCACTGGGCCACTAACATTATTCCACTCTACCTGTAAAGATCATGCTTGCACACCGCATGCGTAATGATGTAAAAGACCCACTCCTCTCAGATCAAAACAGAAAACATACTCTGACTGCTGCGCTGCGCTCTCAGAGAAAATGCTGAAGTGTAAATGCACTATTACCAGACATCCCAAGTCTCAAGTTGCAGAAGTCTGAAAATCTACTGAAATCTAGAGTAAGTGGTCAGGAGCGCACACAGAAATGCAGAAAGGCGAGACAGACTTTTACGCAACAGAAGCCGTTAAATCTCATAAGCTACAAACTTAAAAATATATATTATAAATTGACATGCTTTGAAATTGTTCCTATAGGGCCTCATTTATCATTTTAAGCTTCCTATTTGGCCTAAATTGCTTGCATGGGACTTTTGAAGTCGAGGGGAAAGAAAAGTTGGTCAGACTTAGTAAATATGTTTTTCAAAAAATATTTTCCCCCTTGCCTTTCAGGGCTTCCATACATTCATATAGCAGGGTGAGACCATTCTGTTGACCAGTATAAGCGACAGTGCTTGTCTGTTGTGGTTAAATGAAAAAAATGCTGAATTGCCGATATTTTGTTTCTTCAAAATCCAATCATCCATTGCAATAAATAATATTAGAAATAGAATAAGACTCAAGAGCAGAATACGATGTTTAACATTAGCAGAGGATTTGATGAGTTTTTTAAACCAGAAGGCTTTGCAACAAAAGATAATTCCTTGGTGGTAACATGATATATTTTCTTTAACTGTAAGAAAATGTCCTCTTTTTTCCTCTACATCTATCTCAACATAGTCTTGACATTTGTATTCTTAAAACACTCTAGATCAGCCTGAGTCATACTAGTCAACCTGAGAGTTCAATTATTGTTCAGGTAGGGTGATGTCTTCCTGTTCATGATCAAATGTTTTGTCTGAGGCCCTGAGAATAGTATGAGCAATGGTGATGATTGCAATCATGCAACATAATGAGATCTTCACACCAGTGAAACTATCATTTATTTTGTGTGCACATTTTCTCTGAGTTTGCCTGGTGGTCCTGGCATCCAGAGTCAATGAGATCAGTCTTCTTTGAAGAGCTTGGAAATAGGTTGCATATGCTGGAGTAATTGTTTATTATTTTAATCTGGCTTTAAGAAAGCTTTGGAGACATACATTGAGGGGATAAAGATAGATGACAAAAAACAAAACATAACAAATTGGCTTCATAGTCGCAAAACAGACCTTTGAATGTTTTGTGTGGCCCGCTTGCCTTGTCTTTTCCTTTTTGTGCTGATATTTTGCCTGACATCTCGAGATTTTGTACATTGAAGGGAAACAATAGTTTCTTCACAAACAGAGAAGAGAAAATATGGTTCCATCCATTCTCTACTCTAATGTGAGAACCTCTTCATCACCTGTTGAGGATGCTGAAATAATAATAATAATAATAAACACAATCGTAAGTTTACAATCAACACATCTTTAAGACAGTGATTTTAGTAGTAATACCGAATAGAAGATTGTTTATTAACAATATAATTAATTGTACTAAAATAATTTATATGAAAACTGATTTTTTTCAGTCCTTTGTTTTGTTTCTACCCTAGCTCTATTGTTGCTTTGATGTCTGAAGATATATATGAATTCTTATTTCAATATGTTTAGTGTTGTGCAACATAAATTTGTAACAGTGATTGTTGATTTTGTTTAACTATATATCACTCCTTCATTCGTCTTAAGTGAGCACAAGTAAACACTGAATAAAGGGAAATGTTCAAAGACTCATAGCTTTTGTGACACAGTTAATCCTGGAATGCTCTCTTTATATTTACTCCTCTCAACTGCTTAAAAAAAGATAAGTTTATAAGTTATGAACTGCTATGAAGCCATAAGTTGTTGTAGATTTTCACAAAATTTCAGTCTGACTTTGACAATGTTTGACACTACATATAATTAATGACTCTGTGATGACCTAAAGGCAAGGGGAACCGATTTGACATCTTAGTATTGGAGCACTAACTGGTTGAGTACTTCAGAAATAGGCTAATTTATCTTGCATTGCTTGTATGACTTTGTTTGTTACTTTAATTGCTACTGTTGTATAAATCATAGTGAAAAAGTCACTATTACAGTTTCAGATTTTCCATAAACATTTTTATTTAAACTAAGATAAGTGGGTAAGGACATTGGAGAGACATAAAGTCAAACAAATTATCTGGATAATACAGACATTAAAACTTGAAATCTTAAGATCTGTGACTTATTTGGCTAAATAGGTATTACTTCTCTTTACAATCTGGGCTTTGAGTGACGTGTTTATCTGGGTAAACAGTCCCTCAATAAATGACTGTACAGTAATCACTGGAAATAATTGACTTCATTGATGGGAACACAAGACCTTGGGGGACAATTTAATTTTAATGACAATGTTGCATTTGGGACTGCTCGTTTTTTGGTTTTTTTCAGTTAGCACATTTACCAATAGTAAATTCTCACATGGTGGTTTTGAAACAGCAAGAACTAGAAGAAAAATAGAAGATGAGAAGAATTAATTCCATCTGGTATTCAATCTGTTCCACTGTGTTTGCTGACTTCCTCACTACAGTGAAAAACAGTTATCATTTTCCTGCTGTTAGAATACTAAGGCTATCTGTATGGAACACCAAAGTGTTCAAAATTAAATAAAAAAATACAACATTATGAAATAAAAAATCAGCATGAATAAATATTGAATAAAAAATATAATGTGACAATGAAATTATTAAAAACTGAAATCATTTCAAATGCAACGGCCATTTTTTGAAATATTTTTCATAATTTTTTTATTTTAGATTATACATATTGTATTACATTTAATATATATATATATATATATATATATATATATATATATATATTAATATATATATATATATATATATATATATATCATTAAATATTTATTTCACTGCAATTTACTTCATAATAATATAAATTATTTCAAGACATTTTTATTTAATTCCATGAGTTTTTATTCCAATCTCTCTTTTTCCCAAAGTCAGGTTTTATTTCATAATGAGGTTTTTCATAATGGTATTTATTTCATAAAGCCATTTAAGAACTGAAGTCGTCTGTCAGCCAATCAGAATCAGCGGTTGAGACCTGGACGCTGATTGGCTGGAACTAAGATTAGTCTTCCTGGATAGCCGTTGTTATGGCTCTGTGAGCAGATAGCAGCATGCTAAGTAAAGGGTCAGAGCTGCTGGAACTTTGTTCAGCTCTGGTTGCTCTAACAGGTCATATTGAGAGGAATAACTTATCATGAACCGTTTTAGAGACCCATCTTGATTCGTCTGGATGATATAATCTGAAATGATCCCAGGTTCAGGTCTCAGCTGTCTGACAGTAGCACTGGAGTTCTGCTGTTATCTTTTCTGTTTTGTCCAGCACAACTAGGAGGAGATGGGAGAGGAAGCCCTGGTTGGTTGTTAGCTACAGTCAGTTAAAGGGAGATTATTTAAATGTGTTCTGTGTTATTTCTGAAATGTTTTAAATGATCGTTAATTCTGATTATGTTAAATGGCATTTTTAAATAAATACACCATTATGAAAAAAAACTATTATGAAATAAAAGCTAACTTTGTAAAAAAAAGAAGAGGTTTTTGAATAAAAACTGATTATATTAAATAAAAAAACTCAACATAAATTATAGTATGAAACAATGGCAGTGGAATAAATATTGAATTAAATATGTATAAAATAATACTAATATATATTCTAAAATTAAAATATATTATATAAATATTGGGCATTGCATTTTAACAGAATTCCTTTTTTGACTATTTCATTGTCACATTATATATTTACTTAATATTAATTCATGCTGATATTTATTTCATAATGTTTCATTTATTTATTTAATTTTGAACACTCACTTTAGCGTACCATACATCTGAGGTTATGGTGTTTGCCTTGTAAGTGACCACAGATTTGACCTGTCATATACATTTAACTGCATTTACCACAACCCTTAAAATGCCTATTCTGTACTATTAGATTAACCCAAACTAACCTCTTATTCTATTCCCGTGTCATCTTGAGATTTCAAAATACTTTAAAAGACTTTTCTCTATAAAATTTGGAGTGTTATACTAGAAAAATGTTGTTCATGAGTGATTCTTATGATTAATCTTATTTTACTAAACAAAAAATATTTTAAAATTATGTGTATTAGTTCATTTTGAATATGGATTAAACTGTATAATGCAAACATTTTGTATTATAAGCCTTTTCAATAAATAGAATAACTGACTATTTGAAACTCAGAATGCAAAGCCCCTCCAGGGTATAAAAAAATATATCTTAAAAGAAAACTAGTTTACATTCTAATGCTCTCTCTTTTCTAAAGAATGTGATAGAACAATCGATTGTTTTTCTTGATTGGCTTTTAAATTTGACATGTTTGTACATTTCCTAAGTGCAGTTTTGATTGGACAGGTGGCGGTTAAATATATCAGAGTAAATATATAATATCTTACTTATATTGGATTTGAAATTAATTTAAATCTAAGAAAACCAGAATGTCCTTGTTTTTTTAAAGATGTGATAAGGATGATCCCTTTGTTTCTGCTCCCATTTTTCATGAGATGGACTTAAAGATCTAAAATTCATTCCAGATACACAATATTACCATTGAGCACTTCTGCTTCTCTGAGATAATCCATCCCACCTCACAGGTGTACCAAATCAAGATGCTGATCTGACATCATGATTAGTGCACAGGTGTATCTTATACTGCTCACAATAAAAGGCCACCCTGGAATGTGCAGTTTTTTGCTTTATTGGGGGTCTGGGGTTCTTTAATTTGAAGATTGAAGATGAAGAAGCTAATATTAGTTTTGGGATGTAGGAACGTGAAAACTTGCTTTAGTGGTTATAAGCACTATGAATAATTTGTTACAAGTTACAATGCTAATTAATGGAGAAAATGGGGTTAAGATACGATATGTCTAACTCTGAGGTTATGTAGACGGTTTTGGGTCTTTGTTTTTGTTTTTGTTTTTTTGGGGGGGGGTTTCGGGGCGGGGGGGGGGCATGCCTGTCCCCAGCAATCTTCTGTATTGTTCAATCAAAACAACCTGACCAGAGAGCTATACATAGAAAGGAAATTAAACGCTAGCGTTTATTAGAACAAGAACCGATGCAGTTCCTTCATAACATGGAGTGCAAATTCTCACTTTTATATTTATTTATTTTTTGCTAATCTAATAGTCAGATTGTTGAAGAAGTTATTGGATTTTTGCCTTGGACAGAATAAATTACCCATCATGGGGATTTAGCTATAGATTTGCGGATGGAATCTGTGCTTCGCTCCTGCACTGGAGACTACAATTAATTATTCATTTCAGACAAAAGTTTGAAAATGAGGAAACATTTCTCTTATTGTAGCAACCAGAAGTTGAAGACTCTCAGAACAAGCTGTTTCCTGACCCGCAATCTACCAGAGGAAACCCTGCAGTTAAAGCAGCAGTCTTTGGCACACATCGGGCTCTTTGGAGCTCGTCCAACCATGCGCACTGGGATGGATGGACTGGTGACCTGTCCAGGATGTACCATCCCCTTAGACCGCTAGCACCAGACCCCCGCAACCCTTCAAAAAGAATTGGAATAAAGAATGGATAGAATTTGCTTACCTGGACTCCATGTATAAAACTGAAAGAAAAAAAAACTGTGCATAAAGCGGTCAGAGGGAGGTGTGAATACTAATCTATAAAAATGACAGATAGCCTTCAGATTTTTCCATCACCACTCTAAAAAAACTGATCAAATACAGAAAATATTCAGTTAATGTGACCCCTGGTTTAACTAGACTTAATGCCAAAGTCATACGAACTCCCATCTTTTTAGCTAGCAATTAAACTTTAGGATTTCATTATATGGTTAATTGGATGGAAGTAGATTTTTTAATTAGAAATGGTTATGTGACTTTTTCAGTCATAATTTCATTTAGTAAAAATATTTATAATAATTTAAAAAACATAACTTGTGATTAAAACATTTCCTTAAAAAATCTGACTATTTTAAAAGTCATGTAATTTTTATTCTTATGGTAAAGTAGTATAAATATATAGATAGTCAGTTGTGCCTCAAAACAGAAGTTATTGGTATGGAGATTATTTAAAAAAAAAAGTCTTTTATGTTCAATATAGGGTTACGTTACCACTGGCAGATGTTTTCCTCTATTTCAAGAAGGGTTTGCATGTCGGCTTCATCATAAGAAATTATGTTATGAAGACATGCCTTATGAAAGTGAGCATACCCTGTTCCATGAAATTTGGATGAAAGGTACATTATATAGTTCAAGGTCCTAGACATGTGCCAAAGCAACAGAAGCCTCAATGGGGTGAGGTCCAAGATGAGAGAGTGGGAGAGACTGGGTAGAAAACAGATAATATGAGGTCTCTATTCCCAATAATTTGAGGAATTTTCTTATTTCCTCAGAAAATATTTGTCCAGAGTTTTTTGGTCATGCATGTCAGGGGAAGGGGGTCAGAAGGGTTTGATGCTGAGATGATTGAGGCAGCAATGAATGAGAGAAGCATTCCTTCTTTGAAGTCAAAATGGATCTAATCACTGTAGTTTCATTAGCACCCATTTGCCTGCTATATGCAAGACACTATTCATGGCTACAGAGATTTTTGTCCCTGGGGCAGAGGAAAAATTCTTCTGGGCTTTTGTTCAAGTTATGAAAAGTGTGTTAGGAGGGATTTACAGTGGCAGTTACTTAACCAGATAAATATCCAAATATTTCATCAAAAGTCTTAACATTCACAACAGTTTGGATTTTTTCAAAATCTGGTCTTTGTATCAATCCTTAATATTTTATCTGATCTAATAAATCCTAAACTGCCTTACTATGTTGATAGGGCCCCTTTACACAACTTTAAGAAAATCTCTTAGGAGAAAAGTTACAAAGATAATGAATTCTGAATTGGAAGGGAAGACTGAGGGAGGAATGGACAAAAAGCTAACACATGGGAAGAAAATTAAGCCTCTACAACAAAGCTTCACTTTAAAATAGTTTGAGATAGGGACACATAAAGCAGCCCATACTATCGTCTAAGTGCTTATACCTAAAACATATTAAATGTGGAGCTATAACTTCATTCATTTGACTCTACATAAAATTCAAATGAGCCCATAAATTTGCCTCGCATACATATGTTTAGCGCAGCATGGAAGCTGAAGTTAGCTGGCATTGCAATGACACTGTAACAGCCAAGAACATTTCTGAAATTGGAGGGGCCCTTGGCTCTCTTGTCATCAAGTTGGTCAACAACACGGCCCTTAAACCCATCATTCATCTCTGGGTTTATTACTATGCTTGCACTTTCCTATAAAACCTTCCAGTGCAGTCCTCTGGGAACTCTTTGCTTAGCAAGGACAACATGTCCACTGTTGTTAGATTTTTCAAAAAACCCAATTAAGAGAAACACCAGAAAAAATTGAAAACTGTAATCTTTTCAAACTCTGGCTCAAAATTAACTTTGAATCCTCTGGTGAACCCTTACAGCTTAGGTTGAAATGTGAGAACCTTTTCATCACTGACCTCTTTGTCTCCTGAACCCCAATGGTTTCTCCATTGTATTATTAGCTGATTCCCTTGATGTGTCATTTTCTAAGGGACCAACAACCATATTTGTCAACATATTGTTCTGCCATAGCCAGATGTGACTCCCCTGCATTCCAGAATTCCCTTAAGTCTCCTCGTTTTGCAGAACTGTTACTTCAGACTAAGACCAACGCACTTGAGAGCACCGATGAAACTTTTACAGCAGGTGTTTTTACTATATTTTAATAGGGAAGAACCAAGTCCTGCTGTTATGGCAAAGTACTTCAATATGTTTTATGGGAAACAGGGTTCAGGTTTAAATGACTGACAGTAAAAAATAAAGGAAGAAATCGAGTCATGAACCTGAAAGATTAGCTTTCTACCCGAATGTAGAAGAGAGGGACTGCAAGAAAGACATAAGCTTGTTCAAACGTCTATCTGCCACAGTGAAATGTATCAGTCAAAGAGGGTTACAGAGTTAAAAAACACTCATAGACAAAATCATAGATTGTTTGCCCACAACAGTTCCAAGAAAGTATTTCCTCTCAAAAACCCTAAGGCTGTAATAGAACCAATATCTTTTTAATAAGTCTGTTTTGCTGTTCTTTGTA
Organism: Apricaphanius iberus; assembly: GCA_028564705.1. Taxonomy (NCBI): domain Eukaryota; kingdom Metazoa; phylum Chordata; class Actinopteri; order Cyprinodontiformes; family Aphaniidae; genus Apricaphanius; species Apricaphanius iberus. Next base: position 130,023 of record JAPXFQ010002848.1, read on the forward strand.
AATTGTTTGGAGGTATTTTTAGAAAATTTTTGTATGTCTTTTTATGGAGGACCAAAATTGACATAATTAAAAATAAAAGCAGAAATATATACAGTATATTATTTTTTTTTATTTTTTATTTTTTTTATACAGGCACATTTTGTGAAGAATTTATAAATTTTGTTTTTCCTTTTCCTTATGCATGCATTCCTTTTTTTTTTATTCCATCTTCTCTTTTTACTTCACCTTATGCATTTCTGCCTCATTATGCAAATGAGGAGGGCTGCCCTTCATTTGTCCAACTCCTCTAGCATTAATCAGAAAAATGGGAAGGAGGAGGATCCATGTGCAGTTCTATTGTGCATGCCTGCGCTTTTGGCCATTTCAGGAGAATGCCTTGTTTGATAGGAAGTGAAGGCCTACCAGAGATGTCAAAGACGATTGCGGAAGAATTAAGGCACGTTTCTATAGGCATCTCTACACCGGTACGATTCGGCTCGGATCGATTCGGCCGCAGTACCGTTTACTCTCCACCAGCAGAAGTTTGGCTGAGCCGCTCCAATTCGATAAACTATTTTTCGTACCACCTCAGCTGGGGTTCTGTGCTGAACTGGTACTGAAAAGCGACATCAGAGGGCCGTCGGTCACTGATTGGCTGGAGGGTGGAGTCACAGGAGAGTAACTTGACAGCATCTTTTAACAGCAAACCGACCGCCATTTTAAAACCTCGCTACACCGAGCGGATGTGTTTAGTGTTTGCTGAAGAACACGAAAACGTTAAAAACCAGTGCTGTGATCCAAACGGAGTTTCAGCATTTCTGAGTTTGTTGGCTGAAGAGAAGATTCAGTGTGAGCTGGATGGAGCTGCTCGCTGTGAGAGGGTTATCAAGGATCGTGGTTCATAGCCAATGGCTCTCACCTGCAGGCCGAAGCAGAGAAACGGAGAACGCCGAAGTCCTGAACTCGCTGTCTCGTACTCTAGGTAAGAAGCAAATTTCACGCCGCTTGTATATTTTATTCACAATATTAACCTATTCAGCTGCATATTATCTTCAGTATGACAGATCTTTTTATTATAAGTTATCTAAATTAGTTCTGATGCCGTGTTTTGTTTTTGTAAATATGAATGACCTACTTACGTTTTCTGCAGCACAATGAGACATTTGTTTCTATCCCTTAAATTTAATTATTAGTGTATGTTTTAAATGCACTGTAAGCATAGTACGTTTAAAAAATATCTTTGATCCGTTGCAGTGGGATCAACACCTTCTTCTGATGGAGCAGAAGCAGGAAAGCGGCTTACGGAGGGTGGAAATGACACGATGCCTTCAATCAAACCTTCATGGGATGCCGCAGACATGTGCAGCTGGACTTTGTTTCTGAACTTTTTCTATACCTGTCCAATAAAAATGTCCAAGCTATACGCTTGTATTTTCATTTGCAGTTTCATTACACGCTGGTTGGTGGAATGATTTTATCTAATTATGTCTGGCACCAGGGTTCAGCAACATTTTAATAATCTGATAGTAGCATTTCCTCTGGCTGTTAAAAGTAAAAAAGTATTGCGCTGCTAAATAAGTAAACTGCATACATTTGAAAGCTGATGAAAAGCCTAAGCCTACTCAAAGATAGCATATCTGTAAAACACATTGTAGTGGTGATGATTTAAAAAAACTGAAAACATTTTCAAAGAACACAGCCTTATTACAATACATACAGTTGTGGTTTTGTGATTCATAGAATTCGTAGCATGTATATGGCAACTCCTTTCTTTAAGGAGACACAGAGGCGAAAAGCTGCGTCACTCCAGCGCTGGACGTAGTTTGCTGCACATGTAGAGGAATTTTTTCCCACATCCTGAAGTTCTGCAGCCACTGAGCTTTGGCGACCCCAGAAAAACGTCTCATCACTGCAAGACCCAGTTAAACAACCAAACCGTCGGTCGGCTGCGACAACTTCCCAGAGCAGTCATTTGAAACACGCACACACACAATATGTTTCTGGGGTCTTTATTCTTCGATGAGAGAGGCTTTCTCTTCGACGTGGAACTACATAAATCCACAAACTGAGTAAAAAGCTCAGGATCGCTAGTGAGGTCGTCATTGTTCTTCTTTTTCTCCGAGCCTTTGTTTACGTCCCACTACGTACTCTGGGGCCGCCCACCATATGACGCACCCGCTCACTTCAGACGCTCTGGTTTGTTGCAACTGTGAAGCAACACTTGACGAGTCGAGCCGTGTCGAGTCACGTTACCAATAGTACCAGTACAGTACGGCTCGGCAAAAGGTACTTGTGGAGGGACGACTTATCTTAGCTGAAAGTAATACAGGCAGTAATGACTATATTTTGTTTTACAGAGACATGTTGAGTAAGAGGCTACTCCAGTTAGCTGCAGACACGAATAATGAAGCTAACCTGTTAGTTCTCCAGATTTTTTAGGGAGTGGTTTGTCGCTGCATGCACAATGGATTCCCCTCCCTCCCGTTTATTGACCAATAGTAGAGGAGTTGGACCAAGTAGGGCAGCCTTCCTCATTTGCATAATGAGGCAGAAATGCATAAGGTTAATTAGCAAAAGAGGAGATGAAGGAATATAAAAAGGAATGCTCAAAAAGGAAAAACTTTTTTTTGCCAAAAATGCGTGTATAAGGAAAAGGAAAAACAAAATCCATGTTTTTTCTTGTAGAAAATGTATGTATAAGGAAAAGGAAAAACAATTATATTTTTCTTGATGAAAATGCATGTAATACACTCAAAAAAAAACTTGTTGGGTGAACATAATAAAATTATGTAAATAATTTCCACCCAAGTGATTTGGGTTGATTTAGCAATAATTAATTTTGCTGAGTGAACTAAACATAAACATGTTGGGTCAACATAATACATTTAGGTATCTATAAGGCACAAAAATAAACAGCAGGGGATGGACTCAAACTGTTTTCTGAGCACCTGCACCAACCTCTCTGCTACACAATCACTCAGAAACTTTGAATATAATAATATATATGACTTAAATTCCAGTGTTAAATAAAAAAAATATTATATCATAAAGACCTGCCAATTACCTTTTTTTCGTGCAAAAAAAGTGAATTGTATTACTGAATTCATTATAATCATGTTTAGTTAACACTGGAAATTTAGTCGTATGTGTTATCATGTTCAAGTTTTCTGAGCTTTTGTGTAGCAAATTGGTTGGTGCAGCTGATTTGAAAACAGAAGTCCTTTCCTGAGTTCGCCTCGTATCCCCTGTTGTTTATTTTTGTGCCTCATAGAAACCTAAATGTATTAGGTTGACCCATTGTGACCCATGTTTACATTTAGTTCACTCAACAAAATTAATTATTGCTAAGAAACCCAAATCAGTTGGGTGGAAATGATTTACATAATTTTATCATGTTCACCCAGCAAGTATTTTTTTTTTTGAGTGTAAGAAACAGAATAGATTTAACATTTACATGTATTTGCATAAAATATAAATACATGTTCTGCTTTTATTTTTAATTATGTCAGTTTTGGTCCTACATAGTTTTTGGCCTTTTACGGTGAATAATGAGTGAAATACAGATACTCATTCATGTGAATATATAATCATATTAATACTAATTAAACTGCACGCCAGTGTTATGCTGCAGTTTCAAATTTTGCTCTGATAGGATGCAGTAATGTCCTAACTTGTTGGAGACTGATTCCAGGTCAAGTTGTGGGGAAACAAATTATGCTGAATAGTTCTTACAGTGAAGAATATGCTTTTGGTTGCTTTTAAGGCTAATTCACACTGAAAATACAAGGCATGGGATGTCAAAGCTTGTGAAAGCAATGTAAAATATTTTCATCCACCAGATGTGGATAATGGAAAGTGTGTGTGGTGTTTATCCCATTGGAACCCTCTATTGACAGAATACATTCTGTTTCCCCTTGCTAGACAATCAGTTTTGATGATCAAAGGTTGGAGCTTTGATCATTACAACTGATTGTCTAGCTTCAACTTAAATCTCACATCAATATAATTAAAACCTCCATAACCCTAAAAATCTCTTTGTTTCTGTATATAGTTTGTTTTCACAATTTGGTGTCCTGTCAAACACAGCTTACGCATAAGGAGTTTCCCACGAAAACAGTAGAAAAAATGATCGACCTCTCAGCCATTATTCTCCTGCATGTGCACGACATTGTTTAACAAGAATTCCATAATTAAAGAGGAATGTCAAACTGTTTGTAGTGCGGCTCTCTCTAGAAATTCCATAATCAAAGCAAAATAAGCAACAACTTGGGAAGATCATATCTATCTCTGGAAAAAAAAGAATCCTATGACATTTGTCTCTGCTTCTTTCTTGCCAGCATCTGTCCTTTTACAAACCAGTATTCATAAATTCATAAAAGGGGATTTAAACATTCAAAAAAGGGCTAACTTTTCTGATGTGGATAGATATAATTTTCAGACTACTTGCAGTATTTTAACACAAAAGGAAAGATCCAAATCTGAATGCACCTCTGTGTTAACTGCAGATAAAATAGACTTGTCTTAATGAATCATTTTATCAGGTTGAAACATTAAGGGAAAACCACTACATGCTTAGACACTTTTTTTGTCTGTCATGATGAATATTGGCAACTTGTGTTTCTTTTTGTGAAATACCCATGACAGTCTGTTATGCTGTCCACAAAAATGCCTTACTTTGGTGTGCTGACATTCAGTATACTAAGAAACATACAATCATGTCATTGGAGGTCTGGCAAAAATCTTAATACAGCAAATTCCAGAGAAAATTCCCTCACAGGATTTTACTCATCATTCAGAGACCACAATAAATTTACCACAAAAACAAAATCATTCCTTGATTTTGGGTTCATCCTTTAAATAATAAAAAAAAACGTTTTGTTTATGAATGTAACCCTAATAACCTGGAAAATATGCTATATTTGTTCAATTACACACAAAAAACACTGACGTCTTGTGTTTTTCTCTGAAAATTCTTTTAGTTACCAGATTCAGTAAATAATAACTGCCTTTTCGTGACATGTGGGAAAGTGGCTTAGAAATGATCCCATTTGCTACAAGAAACAGGCATGCTAGCCTTCATTTTTGACCGCTATTGGACCTACACTTGGTTTAAGTTATCACTTCCTCCAAGTCAGCTCCAATCTCTAACTAAACCAGCTTAATTATGGCCACTGGGTATAAAACAAAAACACAGAAGAAAAAGAGAAGGGAAGGTTGTTGAAAACTGGATAGATAAATGAACAGTCTGGCCTCCACATTTGCTACCGGGGACGTCATCATTTCGCATTTGTTTTGTCCTGCTTGAGTGTGGAACAATGATTGAACAAGGCCAAGACTAGATTAAACTGGCTACCCCAGAGGATTTTCCTGGCCACACAGGCTGGGAGTTGGGTTACTCTTAGCGTCAGCCCAAATAGTAAGGAAACAGTGAGGCCAGACACAAAAAAAGCCTTTACTAAGGGATTAATCTACAAAAAGAAATGCTGTTTGATTTAGAAAAGTCGTTAGAGGCTTTAGTGTGTACTTTGTGTAACATCAGTTAAAAAATGCATGCTATGAAACTTACAATGTTGTGATTAACTGAAGCTTTTCAGTGAATAAACGTCATGTGTTTATGAAGCAACAGATAAAAAAAGAACAAATATGGTAACAATCTAAAAAACAATTGAAAACAAGTATCTTACTTGTGTGGAGAGGAGCTGTCGATGCATGTCTTGGTCACATCCGTCACATTGGGATTGCAACAATCGCCGTTATCATAAAAGTAAGTATCAGAGTTACATTCAGTGTCACATACTCCATTCCCCGGTTTGTGTTTAGGACAGTTATTCTGATGCCCATACATACAGTCACCTCCATCAAACCCTGTCAGTGGATGGCTACATTCAGGGTCACATTCATCATTACCAATTTTGCCAATATCACAGTTGACAAGAATCAAGCGATCACGTAGGGGGGAGCTAGTCACATTATGAATGCTGAGTTCCCAGGATATATTGTAGGGACTGAAGGCATCATTAAGCTTCTGGTGCTGCAAGATAATTTGGTTGTCTGATACCGTTGGCCTCTTCTTGGAGTCGTCCCAAATGTTTACAACACGATACCGTACTTTCTTTGGCCTACGGAAAGTCCAAAGATTGTTGTAGTTCTTAATCACGTCCACATTGTCGCACACAGTTTGGCCACAAGCTGGAGGTTCTAGAGTTGTGTCCAATGATCCCTCTGTATTTCCATTTCCATCACTAACTAGATATTCTTGCTGTCCAGGGCCTCCCTTCTCTGGCTGAGGAAAACTGCCATCTTTAACCGTCAACCACTTGCGCCCTGGGTTCTCAAAGTTTTCACGTATGACTAAGTGAGGTAGATCTCTAGGATGTTCATGACCATGCATATCTCTGATAATATCCCTCTGCCCACGAGCTTGCCTCCACAAACCCACCTTTTCCACTGTCCCCCTATAATTGTGATTCAGTGCATTTCCCCCAATCATCAGCACTTTGCACTTTTTGGTCAAATGACTGAAGACATCACCCGACTGCTCCCGGCTAACAGCAACTTGGGCCCCGTTAATGTACAGCTTCATGTACACACAATCATATGTGATTGCCACATGTGCCCACTGGTTGGGTACATAACGAACATTAGCATGGATGGAGGTCACTTTATGAGCACGGTCAGTTTTGAGGGAAAAGAAGAACCGAGGGTCGCGGTTTCCATGTTCGCTAACTGCCTGGATCCCAAGCAGCCAACCTCTGTCACTGGAGGCGTAGAAACATTTGTCATACAGGCCTAGAAAGAGAAAGAAAAAAATGTAATTAATATGTGTTTGTCTTATTTCTGCAATTTTGGTGTAAATATAAAAAGGGGTATATTATTTTTTCTGTAAAAGAAAAAAAAATTTAGTTGATTCAAATGTGTTTTTCTGGAGAAACACCCAATATTTTGGTAAGATTCAAAAGCAGGGATTTTACATGTTTGGTTCTTTTGATACCTAAAACTTAGCTATTCTGGAAATTAGGTGGAAGTGTATGTTTAGCTAAGGGAGACCCCGTGGAAATATCCCCTGTATATATTTATGTTTATGTTAACATTGAGTACATTGAAGTTCTACATGTGACGACTCTTGCCAGTGCGGGTTGCCAGAAACAGCTAGTTTTCTGCTAAAGCCTTGTTTTTGCAGAGGCACCGAAACACTTTTTTCCTGTTTCACTTGGAGCCTGCCTGTCAGCTTCGGGATCGTAATGTGTTTTTACTTCTTAGGGGATCTCTGAATGCTTACTGTTTGTTTATTAGCTTATGGCCTGCTGAAATGCTTTAAAAAGGTTCTTTTCAAAGCGTGGAAATAGTGTGTTCACAGGTGATAGAGCTGGACTCCGCTCTTGAGGCACTTTATGGGCTTTCAAGTAATTATTCCTATCCACAAAGAGACACTCAATCTTTGACCCACACACCCAGTTCCAAGAGTGATGAAGTGTTCTTAAGAGTTACCATTGAGATCAACACTTGAGATTCCTGTAAATACCTTTCATATTTGCCTATTGTACCTTTATGTTAGTGTAAAGCTGATTATCAAAAAGATGATTATATCTTTACTTGAACACATACCCACCTGGATGTCTTTGTTCTTTATTGATTATATTTTTTACTAAGTCAGTTACAGTTACAAACAGAAAGGGCCTACAAAGTCTGCAGTAGGAAAGTTTGAGGTTTCACGAACCCCATACCCCCAAATCCCAAATAAGTCCCATGAACTAATGTAACAGAACAAAAACCTCACAGTATGCTACATTTTCAGAATGGTTCACAGAAACAAAACAAAAAAAGGTATTTCCTGACAGTAAGTTGATCCTATCAATATACCCTGGATTTTAAAATGTGCACATTATTCAACTAACTTGAGATTTAGGCTTGTTTTGTCAATTAGTAAAACCCTTGTATAAAAATAAAATAACTGAAAGTAGTCAATTTCGTTGTTAATTAATTTCTGAAAAAGACAAATCAGGTTTTAGTTCTAAGGCCCTATCACCAGCCCCTGTAGCCCAGAGAATACACTTTGAAATACTTTTGTTGGTTTTTAAATCACTGAATGGCTTAGCTTGTAAATACGTTAATGATCTGTTATGGATGTATAAATGCTCCAGATTACTCATGTCGTCTTGTTCAAGTTTACTGTGCATCCCCACATTCAGAATCAAATATGGAAAAGCAGCATTCAGTTTTTATGCTCCTCTGGTCTGTAACAAACTTCCAGAAAACTGTAAAAATGATGAAACAGTGAGGTCCTTTAAATCACGGCTAAAACCCCATTTGTATAAATTATTGATTATTAAGAACTGAAACATCACATAATTAATAGTTGTGTATCTTTCATTGTTTTCCATAACCTTTCCACTGCAGTGTTATGTTTTTGCTTGTTTGTTTTTATTTCTTTTAATTGTGTAAAGAACTCTAAAATTCCCTGCTGTTGAAAATGTTCTATATAGATGAACAACCTTGCTTTGCCTTATTTTCAATTTGAATAATTTATAAAATGTAAACAGTATAAAAATTTTACTTGAGCACACTATGAAACAGCACATGGTATACACCTCTTGACACACCCATTCTACTTAATACTATATCACCGCATGGTCAATGTCTACAGTTATAAGATTATTTTGGTTTTTGGCTTGAAATCTACACACAGCTGGATGTGGATTTTAGTCTTTTTTTCTCTGCAATATTAAAGTTTTCATCTGGATTGACATCATTTCAGGGCAGAAATTAAGTTCATCATAGAGACCTGTAACTATGTAGCTTACTCCTGTTAAAAACACTGACATAACAGTTTTAAATGGCTCCACCATTTCTTCTCTGCGATTGTGAATGGTGAATGAGAAACTGGAATGCTACCAAATAACAGAGTTTAGTTTTTTTTCTTTTTTTTTCCTCTGAGCACCTCTAAACCCATTCCAAGTACACGATTTGAGACTAATGGTATTAACAGGCTGGCTAAAGGTGCAGAGACATTTGGCTATCTTTGACCTGTTCCTAATTGGATGCACATTAATACATTCATTAACTTGATATTTAATACACATATCTTCAAACCATTATGGTGTAGTTCACGATCAAGGTCAATCCCCAGGTTGATGATGTGGTCGGGCTTTCCAAAACTCCTGAAGAAGAAACCTTTCATCTATCGCCTTGTGTACTTAGAGCTAAAAGGTGTGCTAAAGTTCTCATAGGGTTTCTTGTGTAAACAGCTGTCATAATTCTGCCATGCTTAATTCTTGCATAAAGTTTATAGCAAATCACATTTCTTCAGACCTAACACTGGGCACTGCAGCTCACACAAGCACGACTACATACACACACAAGACATCGTAGGGCTGTCAAACAATTAAAAATACTATCTAATTAATCACAGAGTTGCTGTTAATTAATCCCGATTAATCGTGATTAATCAACATCCCTAAATATGTCCTAATTTCTGTATCAGTAAAGGACAAAACCATGCGCCTTTGCTATTTTTATTCAATTATGTTTTATGTTTGAGGGATGCCATTTAAAGTCATTCAATAAAAGATGACAATTGGAGGTGAGATTTACATCATTGCAACACTTGCTGTCATTGGCTGTTTTAAGTAACATGCCTTGCAAACTATCCAGAGAAGCTAGGACTAGTTATGAGACTCTTGTGTGTAACCAAGTCTTAGATTGTAGTTTTTAAAGGGCAGTTTTATTGAAAATATTAGGATCTCTTGCTATAACTTACAGAATAATCCAATAAATGGCCTGCATTTCTATTTCACTTTACACTACATTCAGTCATTCACACGGTGGGAAGCTACTACACTGTAGCCACAGCTGCCTTGGGGCAGACATAAGCGAGGCTGCAAAGGGTTAAGTTTCTACCCCAAGGACACAACAACCATGATGGATTGAATTGGGATTCAAACCGGCAACCCACCGATTAAAGGAAGAATTCCTACCACATGTGCCATGGTGGCCCTTGAACAGTTCCATGCAATAAAAACAATTAAATCAACAATAAATGAATGTACATCGATTGAAAAACTGTTACTTTAGGAATTTCTTTGAAACACTTTGCTAGTAGATTTGCCATAGTATATTAAGAAAAGCTGACCAATCGCTGAGCTCACAGAGTACAAGATCCCGCCCCATTTAACTTCCACGTTGCTACCTCTGGTTAGCAAAAATGGCGCAATGAGGCAAAATATGATTCAAAGCTTTGAAAAGTTTTGCAGTTTTTACTCATCTGTTGTATATGCATGTAAGCACATGCATTTCATCCCTAAATTTTATATATATATGTGCACACCAACACAGTCCTAATCAGCTTTATCATGTGCATTTCCCTTGCATTTGTTGTTTTTTGTTAGTTTGTTTGTTTTGTCTTGTTTCTTTCCATAACAACATACTTCATAAAGATGGTGGAGTCAAAATCCACACATGCACACACAAAGAAAAATGTAACATAGACTTGATAAAAAAGCAGAGAGGAAGGGAACAATGAGGACTTGTCTACTTTTCAAATGTTCTGTCTCTGAAAGGTCAACAAGCATCTTTCTCATCTTTATACTAAAGTGACCTGAACAAATTGAGGAGAAAATAGTGGAAAATTACACTAATATTATAAAGTCAAAATAAAGATAGTCATTAGAAAAAAGATTAGAACATAAAAACTCATTTCAATTGCATTTTAAAGTAAATGACTAAATATCTTGAATAGAAGAATATGGAAGCTGAAAAAAAGCTGTTCAGCACCTAGTGCATTCCTGTCAGGACGCTTAAAGTCCAACACAGTTAAAAGTTCTAGCTGGGGCAAAGCTCTCTCCAAAAATGCTTTGACATTTCTGACCAGTTTATTAATCATTATCTCCAGTTTATTTATCTCCCTTTTAGTATCACAGTAACATTCATAAGAGATCACCTTGACACGGTTTTTGAGGTCTGACGAGGGCAAAAAACAAGCTAGGATTGCACTTCAATGTTTATGTTCATAACATCACACTGGGTGAAAGCACCAAGATATATCTTTTATCACAGCAATTATCAGCTAACGTCTGCATATAATTGTCTCCAGCAAGTCATGGAAGAATGCCACTGTTTCTTTTGTGACTTATTTTTCCTCTTTTTTGATGCGGGATAGCCCAGCATGAACCGGATGCAAAAGCTAAAAGGGCACAACAGAGTTTGCATAACAATTGAATACAGAACCTGATGTCCCGATTCTAGGTCATTCTGAATACGTGTGTGTGTGAAGTCTCTAATAGGTGACTCTCTCTTAGACTTATATATGCTAAGGAAATGGCACAAATTAACAGTCAATGGAGCCTTCCAGAGGTGATAAGGTGAAAAGGGCATTGCTAATATAGTTGGCTGATTACAAAGTGCTCTACCCAAGCATATTATTTAAAATATACTTGTAAGAAAAAAAAAGGTATAATGGAAAAGGTGCATATGGAATAGAGATAACTGTGGCCTTAAAATTATGGCAAGAAAAGTGTTTGGAGGAGATTCACAAGGCGTGGACTGCTGCAGCAAGGGTCAGCACCTCAACAGATGCCACCTACAGCTGTATCCAGGACAAGGGCAACAAGTGTGCCATTCCTTATGTATACCTATTCATTAACAACAGTTATTTCACCTGGGCTAAGAAGAAAGAAATCTGGACTCTTGCTCAGTTGTCCAGAGTTCAGAGTTGTTCAAATAAAGGTAAATTTAGAGTTTTATTTGGAAATAAAGGTACTAAAGTCTGGAGGAAATGAGTAGACCCCCGTAATCTAAGTTACTCTAGATCCAGTGTAGACCTCAGCATAGCCACAGGCTGTTCACCTCCATGCTGCACCACAATGATCCAGTAATTAATATACAAAGAGGCCCAAATGAGCATTAACAGTACCATAAATGAACATACTTTTGACTAATATTTCTATTTTTAAAAAGTAATAGTCGTCATATTCGAATTTTCTGATGAACTGAATAGTGTGTTTTTATCAGCACAAAAAAATTATCAAAGTTAACAAGAAAATAAATGTTTAAAGTAATTTGTGTGCCAGGCCATGCTTGATGCATGCCACTTTTAGGCCCTCAGACAGCATTGCATGGGAAATCATCATCATAATCAATAAAGCCCTACTTGGATGGGAGCAGCTTAGAAACCCCCGTCACTCTGCATCATCAACAGATAATGTACCATGAAACCATAGTCCTTAAGGAGAAAACCACAAATCAGCTCTGTGCAGAAAAAAAACAAGTTCTGTACATGTAAGCTCATGTCAAATGGACAAACATTACGTACACGTTCTGTGGTCAGTTGAGTTCACTTGTGAGCAAGTTTCTGGACAAATTTATGTAGCCAAAGATCAGTTTCAGTGCATCAAGGTGACTTGCACTACTATGGATGTACCACAACTTATAGTTCATTACTTGCAATTTTGTGGTTATTGACTTAATTTGATTGACTAACATTGCAGGTGTGTCCAAATTCAGTCCTTTAGAGTTGGTATCCTGCATTTTCCAGTTCTTTCACTGTCTCAACACACTTGAATCAAACAAGGATTCATTAGCAGTCCTGTGCAGAACTTTGACATGCTAAGGAGGTGGTTGGATCTGTGCTGGAGCAGAGAGACTTCAAAAACTGGAAAGACACTGACTGAGCTTAAACTGGAGAACTGGAGCTGGACACCCATTCATTAAAGCCATCAAAACAGTTTTCAAATTGTTTTAATTAACAAATGGACATTTTTTTAGGCATGATAGTTTGACTAACAAAGATCCTAAGAATGCTATCTTACATTGGCTATTGTTATACAGTAATTCATGAGGTCACTGAGGAACTGTAGGCTTTTTTCTCTGTTCATAGAGCAAAGAAAAGCCTCTGATTTCTAAAAATAATTTAAGTTTTTATAAGCTGTACACTAAACATAAAAATTATGGCGGCATCATAATTTGAATATATATATACACAACATCTTACTCTAAAGATGGTTCAAACAAAATAATGTATTGCTTTAAATTGTCAATAGTGATTTCCAGTCAAAATGATTTTGTATATAATATAATAATTCGTAATAATTAGAGAAACAAAAAAGGAGGATCATGGTGTCTCGAGAGGAGCTGCAGAGATTCACAACTAAGATGGCAGAGCCTGTTGACAGCCATAAAAAAGAAAGAAAGAAAGAAAGAAAGAAAGAAAGAAAGAAAGAAAGAAAGAAAGAAAGAAAGAAAGAAAGAAAGAAAGAAAGAAAGAAAGAAAGAAAGTATTTGATGAAAGAAAGCCATACGATGTACTGTGTGCCATTTTCCACAGGTCCTGTAAAGGACACAGCAATAGTCAATGAAGGAGCTCTAGTCAGATGAGACCAAACTTGATTTTTTGTTTATGCTACATGTAAAACACTGCATGTGGTGGGTAACTAACACTGCAAATCATCCTGAACACACTATTCCACCTACTATGAGGCTATGTCATACTATTTTGTAAGGACAGAGAGGCTGGTACGAGTTGCTGGGAATACAGATGGATGAATAAATACTTTTAGAGGCTGCATAAATGAATGAATGAATGAATGAATGAATGAATGAATGAATGAATGAATGAATGAATGAATGAATAAATGATACATTTAGAGATAAAGCTAACTGGGAATCTAAGGAAAAACTTGAAAATGTACTGTATGTTCATTGATGCTCTATGTTCAATCAGACTGAGCATGAGGTATTTTGCCGAAGAAGGATGGGCAAAAACATTATTCTCTAGTTGTGCAAAGTTGCTGAGACCCTGAGAGACTTGCAGCTGCAACTGTAGTGAAAGGCAGTTCCACAAATGATTGTCTCAGAAGGGCTGAGTACAAATGCAAACCACGTATCCTTTTTCATTCCCCTTCCCAATTGCCAACTTACTTTTACGTGTTCTTCTTTTACGTACCAAAAATAATTTGAAGCTTGTGGATGAAAGAGTAAAAAACAAAAACAAAAATGAGGAAGCATAAGTATTTTTGGAAAGCACTGTTGTTGTTTCAAATGTCTTATTTTACCAAGATATTTTGAAAGTTAAGAGCATGTGCTTACTTTTAACAGTAACAGCATATACTCTGTCCTACTGCATTTAGAGGTGGTAAACATCACTAAGACCTTATACCTATCAGAATACAAGGATAGAAGATATTTAAATGTAAACTGAAAACTCAACTGGAAAAATTATTGATATTATTATTCTCGAGGGTTGATGAAACATTTCAAAACCAGTTAAATCAGCATGCATGTATACAGCTGAAAACAAGTTTTTCAAATGTCAGAGAAGCATCGCTACATGTATTCATGCACCAAAATGAATTCTGGAAGAGAAAAAAAGAGTAAACAGATATTGCAGTGGTCAAAAACAATGGAGTTAAAGGAAAAAGGAAACGAAAAAAATAGCAACCACAAACAACACCGTGCCGGGATAAAAACAAGGGGATGGAGCATTTTTACAGGCAGTCGGATTTTTATGAGCTGAATTAGATTTAAAAGATTAGGCTCTCCAGAATTTGTTTAATCATCATATTTGTTGCTTTTTGAGTTGCCTTTCTGGTGCTCTGATGGACCTAAGTCTTAAAATTGCACACATAAGATTATACATAAATACTAATCTCTGGTCAGGAAGAGCTACTACAAAATGGGGCTGGGCAATAACAATAACAACAACAATACCTGCAGAAAATAATATGATTTCATACATTATGTGCAAAGATGCTCAATCTGAGTTATAAATGTGTCAGAAATGCTTTTGGGAAAACCATGAGGAGGTTGGAACTAATGTTTCTCTTGCATTAGATTCCATAAATTTGGTAGATGTCCCTGATATCATGCCCGTCCTGTGAATAATCACTCAGTAGACCACCCCTCAACTCCCTCAGCTTCAGTTTGAGACTCACAAGAGATTGTTTTGCAGTTCCAGTTTGCCAACTAACACTTACGTAAAAGTGTTGTGTATGTCAGACACACACACACATCAGTGAGTATTTATGTGATCAGGGTGGAGGGGTGTTTTAAGGTCTGATGGACTGACAGAGGTGAGGGGGGGATGCTGGAGAGGAGCGCAATTTTTTTAAATATAGGCCTAGCTTAGTAACGTCTCAATACAGATTGGCTTACAGAAGGGCAAGGAGGACTGAGTTCAATTCAGTTCACTTCAGTTCACAGACGTCTGGACAAGTACTAGAATAGGCAACGACTTGTGTTTGCAACGCTCCCTATCGGCAAGTAACGGTAAAATAAAAAAATAAAAAAATAAATAAAACATTTATAGAAATATTTATGTACGTAAAAAAAATACTGTAATGCACAGTAGGCGCTATTGGTCAGAAACAAATTATGTAGTGTTAAGGTTTTGTGGGACTCCTTTACGCATGGCTGCAGGCAGCAGTGCGCACAGACAGCAAGCGTCCCCCCTGACGGCAAGGATCCGTCTGCTGAGGTGACAGTGCACCGACGTCTGCCTTTATCGCTGAATAGAAATGCATCACCTTTGTCTGACTGAATTCTAAATTAGGCACGATTGTTTCGCACAGTTGTCGTCATTAGTGCTTGTAAAGCTTTCGGAACAAAAACGCACCTACACGTCCGCACATGAGGGGAACCCTACATGTTGCAGTCCCGTCTCGTAACTCCGGTAGCCAATCCAGAGGTGTCGATTTGATGATGGGGGTGGAAGGTGGAGTGCCGGGAGGGGGGACACTCGGGCTTGCAGCTTGAGCTGCGAGCTTTGAGCGCCGCTATGCCCAGCACGGATTTCTCCCGGTTTGTGCCGAACGTGACGTGCTCGCGCACAAAGTTTTGACCATTACATCATAGCTTTAAAATAGCCAAGTCGGCCCTGAGAAATTACATTTTACGCACAGTGACATCAGCTGCCGGTCAAAGATGCAGCAGCCTATAACTGCTGTCCCAATTCCGCTATAGGCTTTCTGATCTCCTATAGATGATGGACATACAGAGAAAAAAACAGACCAAAAATAAATTTGTGTTTAAAGGAAAATTATATCAAACTAGTGTTTCCTCTATGAGGTGGGAAACTTTAATGTGATTTAAAGTCTCCAGTGCGTTACCTAAAATATCCGCCACACTTTTCTGAGCATTACATCATTGTCTAGTCTGATAAATGAACTCATTTTAAACTCTTGGAAAACAGCACAAATCCACGATGCATTAACCCACTTCTAACTATTACAATTTAGTTAGAATAATAATAAAATGACAGAAAATCATACCTGCGATTACTGTGGGCGATCGCTGACCTCCCTCAGGCTTGATCCACATCTCCAGAGTGAAATTGCCTCTGGGTATCTCCACACCAGGCTTTAGACGCAGCTGATCCCCCCGGCCGGTAAAATAAACAGCCTTGCCCCGTTCCGGAGAGTCGTACTCCGCGTGAGAGGAGCGCCGGCGCTGGCGGAGCAACCGCCGCTCCATCCCGGGTAAAGACCGCTTGCCCCGGGGCAGACGTGTGGCACAAGCCCCTGGGATGGTGGCTCTCGCCTCCCTAATGCTCACCAGCTCTCTCTTGGATCTCCCCTTTCGCCGGACTGTCCCGCACTCTGATCCAAGACACAGGATGAGAATCACCAGGCAAGACACCCAGGGTGATGTCCAAAGTTTCATTTTTTGGACAAAAAAAAAAAAAAAAAAAAAAAAAAAACAGTAACAAAAAAAAAAATCAAAATAAGCGGGAAGGGGGAAATGAAATAAGTAAAAAAAAAAACTGGGGAAAAAATATATGTGTCCAAAATGTTCTTCTGTTTAGGATCCTCCCGAGTTTTTCCTTCTCTCTTTTTACAGCGGCAGAATGTCAAACGGTATAAACTGTCTAAATAAACCCATAAAGCTATGCTGTTTTCCCCTCTTTATATTGCTAAGCCACGACCCCCTCTCTTAAGCAAAACTACTCTGGAGACATTCAGGGGACACAGGAATATTTCATTCATGTATGTGTTCCACGGTTTCTTTTCAGTGGGTCCCATTTAGCCAAGGGGATGACTAATAACTAATCAATCAAGAGGGGGTCTGGCCGATGCCCCCCTCAATCCTCTGGAAGGTAGGAGTTACTCGTAGAAATCCACAGTTGTCCGCCAACCTCTTGTCACACCTTTTTGTTGTTTCCTTATCCTACTCGTAAAACAGCATAAGAAATGGCACATAGCCTATTAAATTCCAAGTGTCAGAAACCCGACCTTTCATATTTATTACAGAGAAAAAGGAGCCAAATGAAGATCAAAAATGAAATAATAATAAAAAGAAGTTCCCTTTTACTCTTTGTGGCAGTACAAAAGTTCAAATGCACTGTGATATATCTGTTAAGGCGCATGAGAGGCAGAGGGACAGAGAGCTGAAGGACTAACCATCGCGGTCCTCATTGCCTGAAACAGAAACAGATACACTTGGAGTAGTCGGAGCCTGTCGTCCGCATCCAGCTACTCTCAAAAGTGAGTTAAAGAACAAGTCATATTTCAGATGTTCCGGGGCTTTCTGAGTGTGTGCTTAAGTGTGCGTGTGTGTGTGCGTGCGTGTGTGTGTGAGTGTGCTGTGTATGCATGTTGTGTGTGTAAGTGTGAGTGCGCGTGTTTTCATAGTGGGAAGTCACACAGGTAAGCAACGCAAACCGACGGCAGGTCCCTTCGCGATACATAGAGAGATGTTTGGAGTTTGGGAGGCGTATATGTATCCCTCTAGCGGTTACAGTTTAAACAATCCTACACGTGCACACGTCGCACAACAGGAGATAATTACCAAGCAGTATGAGGGGCATACAAGAAATTGTCCAATCTTGACCTGATTATGTTAGTAGAAAAGTTTGGGCATTAATCAAAATAGCCTACAAAGCAGATAGGCTTATTTATCACTCAGATTCAATAGTAATTAGAATGAGTGATTTTGATTTTGAGATTTGTGTAATAGGAGACAAATGCTATAGCCTACTTAGGACTTTAACTAAAGATGAAAAGACAAAATCATGATGTAAATAACTAAGTTATTTTTAATCAAAATATGTTATCATAGAAATTGAAAGCATGTGATTAACAGGTCAAGTGATTAGTCTACATTATTTAGCTCTGTTTATAGTTTTAAAATAGCAAAAGATTGTGCTCCTTCGGCTGGTTTTTCTGAAGTCATGTTTACCCTATAATTAAAAATGTATAAACATGTGAGTAACAAAAGTTCAGCTCTAGGTCACTTGTTCCTTTCATCAATTCATACCCCTATTTGTACCCCTGTTGCCATTTTAGTCCCTCCTAATCCCACTTCGCACCATAGATGGACCTTTTCCATGCACTAAACCCTGTTAAATTTTGGGTTATTTTCCTTTGTGGTTTAATATTTTTGATACATTTTTGAGATAGATATTGATAAAATTGTTTGAATTTAATATATAATATAAATGATATCTTATTTTCTAAAGACAGCCAATTTCCATTAAATGTGTGTTTGATTCCCTGCTTTGGCCTATCGACTCTTATTAAATTTGGCAGAACCCTTCTCAAAGCATTTCTGCTTGTATAGATCTGCTACGATACAAGGCCGTTTTCGGGGCCATTTCAGGAACCAATAGAGTAGCATTCTGGTAGTATGTACTTGGAAATGGCCCTGTAGAATCGCTGGGTGGGAGCTGAGGTTAAGTCACCCTGACTGGTTGTAATTCAAATCCTTAAAGTGCCACTTTTGTATTGAGACATGACAGCTGAGAGGAGCGGGCCAACAGATTACCCCATCAGGTAAAAGATCTGGTAAAATTGCCCCGAGGTTCCGATAGTGGAAACATGCCTAATGTGATAAATTTTCCTTCGAGGACAGTAGAGCTACTTTCACAATGAATCCACACAGAAAAGTCCCTGTCTGAGCTGCCTCTAGTAATTCAAAAATCAAGTGGGTAAGCTTTCAATAATCATGACAGCAATGAGGAACAAAAGGAGAGGTGAAGTGAAGCAGTGCAGGTTTAAGGTAAACAATATAACAACAACTCCTAGATAGTTAAACGAATATGGTGTTTGATGCCTTTTCAGTTTTTTAGATTTTTAAACATAACTGCAACAGAAGGAACTGTAGTTATAGCTGAAGCTATCTTTCTGCATGCTTCAGTGCAAACAAGAAGTTATATGAGTCAAACATGCCCCCACATCAAAGTGGTTTCTGGGTGGCTTTTTTCAAGAATCCCTTGGCCAACTGGCCTTATAAACCATATGTGATCGCTACATTGGACTCTGAATCCACAGTTGTTGTTCACATTTTCACAAGTCAACTGATGCTGGGAGGCAGTGACTACCTCACTTGGAGAGTCAGGCACAAAACAGAGGCGTGTTGACTTCAGTCCCCTGTACTACCTCTTTTCTTTCAAAAAATATGCACAAGCACCAAAAATATCTTAATACTGGACACAATTAATGAAAGGGGCTACTATGATTAGAATATACACATCACATGGTAGAAATCTCTTCTTTTATCTGAAAAAGTTGGAAATAAAACAACAAAGGACCAAAATGACAAAGAGATGAAAGAACCAACACCCAAGCAAGAGGAATTCTTGTCACTTAGTTACATACTTTGATAAGCATTTGATCACTTACAGAAAACCGTCTTGCAAACAACATAAATGCAAACAGGATTAAATGACATCCAATTGTGTATATCATAACCTCAAAAATCAGTTAATTTGAGTGTATGCACTGTAAAAATAAATTAAAAAAATTATATATATATACAGTATATATATATATATATATATATATATATATATATATATATATATATATATATTAAAAAGGGTGCAGGGGAACAGACTTGAAGAGTATTTCCCGACTTTCCACACCACAGTTACAACCTCCATTTCATCCAAACTCTCCTGATGTTCCAATATCTATCCAGAAGCCCCCTTTCAGACTGACACATGGTACTGAAAGTGTTCAAAAGTCTTGTCCAGAGACACAAATCCTCTAACCTTTGCATTTTTGATTCACAAGAGCAGATTGCTTAGGCTCTTTCAGACATATTTCAGGTATCTTTTTTTGTCAATATGTGAAGCTCATTCCAAGACATGTTTTTAGAACATTACTCAAAACTCTGGAATACTTTGTATTCTTGAAGTTTTGTGGTATTTCTGAAAACATAAATGCATTTTCTAGTTCCATCTGCTGAAATTTGGCATCTGTATACCCCGGTTCAAAAATGTATCTCTCTAAAAATTAGTTAAATCATCAGATGTCCTGTAGTCAGACATGTAGTTAGCTAGTCCTGCATTCTACAATGTAACAGATGACTTGGAGGTACAAAACTGTTGATACTGGCTGCAGCGTGGATTGATTGGAATGGAGAGAAAATAGTGCCTAGTAATAGTGAGTTGTGAATTTTGGCTCGTGTTTTTTGTGATGCAAATTAATCATGCTTTCCAACTCATACAGGTTTCTGAAGCAAAACGGCACAGTTTCATGGCCCCAGAAACTAGCCAGGACTACTTTCTTGGAAAGCTTCAAGTGTCAAGAGCTCTGACCAGTAGGTGATCACTGAGTTGGGTTTGCACTATGCTGCTTGTAAGGATAGGATATAACTTCATGTTTAAACATGCAAACTATCCCTTTAAGTCAACATGCAGTTTTTTCTATTTAATAAATATTCATGTAAAAGAAGTAACTAAGTTTGAACAGCCTGTTTCAAAAGACATAACATGGTGTTATATAGAGGTAATGCTGTTGCTGTAGTGTGACCTTTGAATGCGCCTTCACATCTTAATGAAAAAGTTGTCGCAAATTCCTTTTACGCTTTCAGCGTCAAGCAACGCTCACAAAACGACTAGTTCAACGCATATACACAGAAGATACATTTTTAAGCTGAAGCTTGCAAAGCTTGTAGGCGGGCTTTTCTCTGCTGGATGTTTTAAACACTCGCGGTACGTTATTGGCTAGGCGTCGACGACGTCTGGCAACGTCAATACAGTGAGACGCTATGATTGGTTGCTGTGCTGTGTCAAGAGCATTAGGAGTGTCAAAAGTTCAACTAGCTGAACTTCTGCGTTGCTAGCGTTATGCGCTTTGAGCTTGAAACGCAGGAAAAGCTTGAAAAGTTGATGGAGCCAAAGCTCACAAAGCGCCGCAGAGACCGTGACGCTCCTCTGTGGGCCTCAACCGTAGACTTAACATTTTATTTTTCCGCTGCCGACGCTGACAAAGCTTGCGGTCTGAACCACCATTAAAATGTTAATTTCAAGAATTCGTGAAATTTCAATTATACACGGTAAAGTTCATTTACAATATAAAGCTCACTGCACGAGTAACCTTAGCAAAGATCCGCAATCCTTCCTCTCTCCAGTTCATCAAAAAAGACCTTAAAAAAAACGATGCATTAGAAAAAAAACTCTCTATTAAATCTAAGGTGTACCCAGAGGTCTTTTGTAAATCTGATATCTCCAAACAGTGTCCTAGCCAAGCACAGTAGCTGCATCTCTTTGAGTTTGATTTATAGAAGAGTCACCTGGCCCTGCAGCTCAAGGATGTGATAGAGTGATAACCGGGCTGGCTAAAGGGTTTTTAGCAAAAACACACTAGGCATTTCTTGCCAACAACACACCTTGAGCAGCTTGTACTGATGGATGCAGAGACAGAGAAAAAAAACCAATTGTACTTCAGACGTTGATAGCTTTTTCAGCAGCAGTGACTGCTTGAAAATAAGAAAACTGAGAAAAGTTCTGCATTACCATCCATTGTCATCTGTAGTTGTAATTAAAAATAACAGAGTCATTTTTGTTGCCATGTTTACACAACACAAATATTGTTTATGTTTTAGAATTGCCGGCACATTTCAGTCTAAATGAATTCCATTCAACTGCATTTTTGGTTCTGCAATGTTGGGCCTGTTCATGAAAGCTCCCTTTTGAATTGAACTTTGTTTACTACATTGATGATTTATATCTATAACATCTATTTACACACTTGGTGTGCTTGATGGAGTCCAACAGTAACTGGTAAAGAGTCTCACTCATTACAGGTAAAACAAACCAAGGTTTTGCCTGTTAATAAAAGTAACAAATAATTATTGTTAATTGGCCCAAAAACCTACAATTCACAGAGCACCATGTCAAATTGGTACATGTTATTCAGTTTACCAGATATTTGAGTAAACTAAAATAATAAGAATTTTTTTTTTTTTATAATATAACTAACTCAACAAGCTTACAAACAAATCTTTTCATTTAAGCTGAAATAAACTTGAAAGTTTGGTAACAACTCAAATGAGTTTGTTTTGTTACATCCAAATGAGTAAAACAAACCACAGCATTCCTTTTAAATAACTAGTAATGGTAGAACAAATTGTTTAATACCTTACTAATTTAGTGTACGTTCCATTGCTGTTCTTAATTTGAAACAACTTGCTAGATTTCACAGTGTGCATTTTCTACTTATTATTCTTTCCTCATATCTATCTATCAGAGGTTTCACACTGAAAAATGTTGCGGATGTGTAAGTTTCAGGTTGACTCACTCGAGGACACTAATATTTACTGAGTGTCGCTTTTGATAGATGTGAATTTTAAAATCAAACACTCAAACCAGACTTTAAAGCCTTTGAGCTTGGTGTAAAACCTTTCAAAGGCCCAAGCAAAACAATGCTTTACTGCACACTGTTTCTGCTACACTGGTAATTACTCTGATAAACAGGAAACAAATATCGTTGCACTCAGAAGCAATCAGACAGCTGAAATCTTCCTGTTTCTTGTCTGTTCTCCTCCTGTTGTTTATAGTAGATGTGTGTTCAGACAACTAAAAGCTGCCACCTGCCATAAAGAGAAGGAACAAACATTAAATATTTACTTTCTTCCTCATATGGTCTTGCGACTTTTGAGCCACATATTTCTTTTTTGTGTCCAAGGTATTGGTGGGTGGAGTGGGAGTGGGGGGTGAAAGTATAGAGGAAATCTGTGTGTAGAAAGTGTTTCAATAGTTGCTGCAAGAACACCTTCAACTGCCTCACAAAGGAAATGCAGCGAGATTTCAAAGACATACAGGTGAAAGTCAAAAAATTAGAATATCGTGCAAGAGTTCTTTGATTTCTTTAATTCAACTTAAAGGTTAAACTAATATATGATAAAAACTCATTGAATGCAAAGTGAGATATTTGAAGCCTTTATTTCAATTCAGTTCAGTTTATTTATATCGGGCCAATTCACTACAGCTGTCCTCTGAGAGCACTTTAAAAAAAAATGTCATCTCAACGTACAAACATTCAAATCTGTTTAAAAAAGTTTTATATTTAAGGAAAACTCAGCAAACTGCATCATGTCATTTATGTGAGGAGGTTGGGCCCCTTGGCACTTTTCTATTTGATGTCATTTTGATGAGTATGGTTTACAGGTTATGAAAACCCTGAATTCAAAATCTCAGAAAATTAGAAAATTACATGAAATCAATAAGACAAGGATTGTAAATCAAGAAAGGTCAGACCTCCGAAAGGTGTAATCATGTTTATGTACTGAGTACTCTGGGCCCTTTTTGTACCAATTACTGCCTCATTGCAGCAAGTTTGCTGACCAGTCAAGCATAATAATCCCATGGTCACTGAAGCAGTTTTTGGTCTTTTAGGCCGTGTGGGACGATGCCAAGTCCTGCTGGAAAATGTGTTCTTCTCGTCAAGCCGTTCCTGAACAACAAATAACATCACAAGCGTCTTACCTGGTCTAAAGAAAAAAAGAGACTGTCTGTTACCGAGTGGCCAAAAGTCCTCTTTTGTGTTTAGAGCAAATTTTGCATCTTTATCTAGAAGCCAAGGTCCCAGAGCATCCTGATACCTACTGGGGCAGTAATTGATGCAAAAGGGGCCCAAACCAAGTAGCGAGTACCCACATATGATTATCCCTTTCAGAGGGGTGACATTTATCTATTTACAATCCTTGTTTTATTGATTTCATGTGATATTTAAATTTTCTGAGATTTCGAATTTGGAGTTTTCACAAGCTGTAAACCAAAATCTTCGAAATTATACCAAATAAAGGCTTAAAGCATCCCGCTTTGCATGTAATGAGTCTATATCATTTATTAGTTTCACCATTAAAGTTTAATTACTGAAATCAAAGACGTTTTGCATGATATTCTACTTTTTCGTGTCTTATACAGTTCCTGTATAATCGCTTCAGTTTGAACTCTGACTTTTTTCTTTAGCCAGTCAAAGCTTTGTATTATTAAGTTGAATTTGATTTTATTGGTGTTACTTTTAAATATTAATGCTGCAAAAAACACAATTATGTTAGACATCTAGTTTGTAAAAAAAGCGGAGAGGCCAACATTATTAAAACAAATATGAATAGGTATAAAATAAATAAATATTTGTAAACAGTGAGTTAGTCAGAAATACCATGTATCTTTTTTGTTCAGTCCGTGGTTTGTTGCTGATGACATTCTTTGAGAGATGGCTACGAAAAGAAACATGACCGCATAGAGCAACTATAGGATGTTGGTATCTGGCAGTGTGAATACCATTGAAATAGTATTCAATCAAGTGGCTGCTCACTGCTAACACATGTTTCAGTATAGGAAAGCAAAACTAGCCTGGGACAAACACATCAACATGAACCATTATATTTTTTTCTCATTCTCAATCGATTTTGGAGCTGTATCCATTGTCAGTAGTAGTTTAACTGTTCAGTCAGAATTTTTTTTTTGTCCAAACTGAGCTCATTCAGTAGTATTTAATAGATAAGACACTTCAAAACTACCCCACAGAGCTTCACTTAAAAAAAGATGTATTTCTTTAAGATAGACAAAATGATTGTCTTCATCCTTTATATCTTGACCTTTATATGTGAAACATGCTCACATAATAATTGTCTTTTGTTATATAAGGTCTCATTAAACTTGTTCTGTACAGTATGTCAACCATTAACCAACCCCTTTGTGGGCAGACCAATCATAATGACAACATTTCTAATTGTTTTTCAGCCAGAGCCCTTCTATTTGTCAGTCTTAAGGCACCATGATACATTTAACTTCGAAAACAGGCCGATTGTTGGTTTATATGGACCAAGGCAAGCAATATCCCACTTTAACTCAATGTCCTGAGATGGTTCAAATCCATACAGTCCACATGCTATTTTTCAAATTGCATGGGAGATCTGAGTCAGTCCACAAAGTGAAAACCGTCATCAAAGAAGCATCACGCTAACATCAGTTGGGGCAAGAGTAAAAAGGAAAAAAATGTCCTTGCTTTATCCTTCATAAAGGAGAGAATCCCAATCGGTGTTTAAAATGTATCATAAATGGCAGTTAAATCGACTGATTCTTATTATTGTGCAATATGTGAAAGCGGAATTAAAAAATTTTGCCCAAAAAAGACTAAGTAACACAAAATATGTTGTGATTATGTTATGGATTATTCTGTGTTTACTATATTAATGGCAAACTAAATATTTAGGATGATATAAAGAGCTATATCTGTAAGTGACACTTTAGGATTATCTGCAATAAAAATTTGAATCTGTGCCATACTTTTGGTTCCCCCCGTCCCTTGTGCCACTCACTTTTGACCTAGTGGGGGATTACATCTGTAAAGTCTAAAAGGAACAGCTTGGTGAAATGGGTAAAAAATATTAGCACACAGATCGGATTGCAAATCTACATGCTTGATAGTACCCCAAACATTTTCTGTCATTGGTTTCGATTGTGTGATCAGTGTTTAGCTTCTCAATCATGCCCGAGAAGTCTCCTGATCAATTGACATAAACGTGTTTACATTATACTACTGTGATCCTGCAATGTCATCCAAATGAGTGTGGAGAAGTGCAAGTCAAATGTGGGGGAGGAAAAAAGCACAGTCCTATAATCCATTAATGCATTCAGTTTAATCTGTAATGTGGCTGCTCTAGAAAGAAAATCTAAATACCTTGCCTTGATTATCATAGATGAGTTGTCATTAAAATAATACATAATGTCATGTCTTTATAAAACTTTGTAAATTAGGCTGAAATTTGTAAATTAATGGAAACTGTTAAACATTTAGATAAGAAAAACTTTAAATTTACCCAAAACTTAGTAAGGTGGTCACTATTTCTAAATATAATGCCATTACAGAATATCCATTAAAGCACTTAAGAGTATTATCCCATTCTACCCACAGATACCAGACTGAGTTTTCCAAGCTAGCATGAAAACTGGCACGCATGCACTTTCCAGTAAAAAGAAAGTGCTGGCTGAAATGGAGGTGTGGTTCCTACTTTAGCGCAGAATATTTCTCCTACAAATGCATATATGTGCATAAATAGGGTTTAATCTTCTCTATAATGCTTATGACAACTGTCATTAATATGTACTCAGCATGAAAGGGTAGCATTTAGATTGAAAGAGGCATAATAGAAACTGAAAATAGAATCTGCTTCTTAGTAACAGTTTAAATGTGAGAAGATGACTTGACACTGATGAAGATTATTACTAAAATGTATGATGTACAAAACCTGTAATGCTACTGAGTGCAATTTGCTCACTGTGTAGCAAAAAAGAAAAAAAAAAAGCCACAAAGTTCAGCTTGTCAGTTTTGATATTTTCCTCACCTAAATAAAAGAAAAAAAAGGAATTGTTTACTTTTCTAAAATCATGTAACTTTAAACAACCAACTTTACCTATCTTTCTCAATAAATGTCTAAATAAATGTTTTGGGTTTTTTAAGCTCCCCTTTTTCAGTTTGGTTCTGTAAAGTCACACAGTAGTAACCAACTATCAGGGTTCCCTCAGGGAACCTCAGCTGTTCTCAAATTTTGCCAAACATGCAAAATGCTAAGTGTAGCATAAAATTAAAACTACCCATCTAGAAAGTGGGGACTAGTGTAAAACTAGCACCAGACATCACAATGAAAACATCATCCCTACAGTGAAGAACGGTGGTGTCAGTATCATGCTGTGCTGAGGCTTTTCTTCAGCATCGACAAAGAAGCTGTTCATTGTTGATTTGTCGATTGTATATTTATGGAGCTGTGCAATGTTCTTAAACTGCAAGTTTCTCGAATCTGAGCAATTCAACAATTTTGTGTCAACAAAAATAAAATTGCAAAGTCATTGTAGAAAGTAAACAAGATATATATTTTGGTGGTGGTTGAAAAGGGTACACAAAAACACAGAAATCTACTTGAGCAAAATGTTTAGGGTGGCATTTCCAAAATATTTGCCCACCTTTTGTTGTGCTTCAGTAATAATCCATTAGTATAAAACAAAACAGATCTATAAAACAATTACCTACATCCTGCTGTTACTTATAGCAGACCAGCACATTAAAGTGGCCAAGCTGGTCTCTTAAGAATCCCTAAAAATGCATCATGTTTAAAGCATAGAACTACTTCAACAGTTAAAGGGCAAGTTGTTTTTATTTAAAACCTGGACCAAACATTATGTTAATTTACCCACTCCCTTCGGGACAAATTTATATCCAGGCGCAATCATCTTATCCGTATAATGGGAGCCAATCAGCCAAAGTAATAAGACATTATCTTCCCAAAACTTCTTTATTTGGCCATGTTTTGTTATATATAGTTAGCGATACTCCCATTTGAGTTTCGGAATGTATCGGAGGTGCTAAGGTGTTAGCTTCTGGGGGTTTTACAGGCTTTAAATGGAACCAATTTCAACTTCAATGACGTTGCAGCCTCCCGCCATCGCAGCTGTAGTCAGCATAGGTTGTGGAAAGTGAGCCTGTGGAAGCTGAACTTAGACCAATTTGTCATTCAGTTAGTGCAATTTGGAAACATGCAAACACAAACCATGTTGATGTCTGCTGTAGCAAGTTCTGTCTAGCTGACCGCTGTATAGCACAGAGTGAAAGCCCTGCTCATACTACAACTGGGATGGAGCGAGATAGTGCAGTTGTATTTTTGCCTCTAAAACACCCCACAACTGAACAAGTAAGCACTTCCGAGATATTCTGAACTTGGAGGGGAGTTGCTTTAATGATTAATAACAAAACATTGGGTAAATGAAAGAGTTTTGGAACAGATAACACCTTATAACAGGCAGCAAATCTCCTGCCCCGATTGACTCCCATTATATGGATATGCTGCTCGCACCTGAATATAAACTTCTCCTAAAGCACTCCACGTGGCTCCAAACTTGTCTAGGTGAGGAAATTAACGTAATATTTTAATATTAATTTCAATGAAATTTTTATTAATTTGACAATTGCGCTACCTAGCAGTGTTCTGCATGGGGGTCAGAAAGCTTAACACAAGCATGACACACAGCACTCTTTAGACTCAAAAAATAAGTTCATAAAGAGAAAGTAAAAGAAAAAAAGTGGTTCATTCAGAGGTTCAAAGTATTTTCAGGTAGATTCCTGACTAAATATTGATTGACATTAAACAAGATATCAATACATTATTGCCTACATGTGTAATAGTGTATAGGCAGTGTGGTTCCCAAAACAAGTGAGGCTTAACCTTGGTTTAGCTCTAGTGCTTTTACAGGGAAGAGCTACATGTGCAGGAGGGTAGAGTATGGCACAGTCAGCACACCATTGCTTACCACCACTACTGCCCCTCCGTCTAGACTTTAGAGCACATCCATATGGAGATGGTTAGAAAGCTCATTAGACTGCCTACTTGAAATACAGTTGCAGTGACGCTTGTCCATAAAAATACACAGTAGACCAGTTTCTGCAGTGGTATTAACCAGGTTGAGGCATCAAGACCCCAGGAATGACAACAGTTTTGGGCACCAATTGATGTCTGAAATGTTCCAGGAAAAGAGCAAGGACTTTAAATTATTTCTTGGAAGATCTCAGGAACCCTTTGCTTGAGCTTGGCTAATCCAACAGATGTGAAGAACACTTGAAAAATGTTTAGTAATGTGAATGGGATATGGGACACAAGAAGAAAAAAAGGGTTTGGACTTATTTTTGTGGACGGCCAAAGACTTTGCCTTGTTTGGGAATACGAGAATTTATGCTCAAACAGTTCTCATTTCTTTAAGTTAATTTGTTCAAACTTAAATGTACCGTTTTCCAACAAGAATTAACCTAAATTTAGATAACATAGGACTAAACAAGAAGGTCATGTTGCAATAAGTCTGATTAGGTTAACTGAAAAATTGCCATATATAAATGTTTATAACTATGGTTTTGAAATTCATTTTCCTATTGTTATCCATAGGATTATGTTATTTAAGCAAATGATAAAGGAAACAGTTGCAATATAAGGTTTCTCATCTGAAAAACTCCTCTAATAAACAATCATGGTCATTATTAAAACTTTTTCTTTCTCCATTAGCTCTGTTTAATTACAGAAAAAATAAAGCCACACAAATAACCTTACACATGCCCAAACAACCAGATCTAAAATACTCAACTGTATAAGAAAGGTCAACAACAAGCTTGAGAATCTATTGATGTAATTTAACGTGTATAAGAAAAATAACTGTATATTAATGAAACAAAAAGAAGGATATTGAACTGACACCAGATAAACTCAGAATCTGCCAACATAAACTTTAATATTTTAGATCTCCATGCTTAAGCTTTAATCCTTCTATTTTTTCAAGTGGACAGTCATTTTCTTAGACACTGACTTTGTAAATATCCAGACCACACACAATTCTATTAGCAATATGAAGTTCACCTAAGGCAAGGTTAAGGTGATATGTTAGGAACAAATAATATTTTACTCTCAAAGGGTTATTTTTGTGAGAATGGACGTCTTTAATTAGAGTAAAGTCCCAATGTTAGGAACTGAACCCTGGATGTTTGTATTCAGGACAACACCATCTGTATAATGGCCACTGGCTCTAATGCTATACCACATCCCAAAACAGATTATCACTTTCTATTACTTTTGCATCAGATAGGGTCATCCCCATGTTTCATTTCACACATATTGTACTTACCACTTCATACAGATCATGTACCAACAGGCTCTTCAAAGTAAAAAACAAAATTATAAACCTAAATTACAAAATAATGGTGGTATAAAGATCTACAAAATATCTTTTCCCAACTTTAACTTCTGAGAGAAGATAGCAGAAATTTAACTTTGGAGTAGTTCTCAGAGCCACACTGCCAACAACCCTCAGATATTCCTGCGA
The DNA here is from genome assembly GCA_028564705.1 of Apricaphanius iberus. Taxonomy (NCBI): domain Eukaryota; kingdom Metazoa; phylum Chordata; class Actinopteri; order Cyprinodontiformes; family Aphaniidae; genus Apricaphanius; species Apricaphanius iberus. Next base: position 160,078 of record JAPXFQ010002848.1, read on the forward strand.
GTGGTCGTTTGCGATTTAGGTACTGAAAGGAATGTAAAAAAAAAAGAACGAAACAAGCGCAGTCTTTCAGATTAAATCTTCTTGTAACTAACTAATTAAGAAACTGATTTATGGCAAATAAAACTAACCCAAACAGTCTTAAATTGTTTATGCAACAAAAATTATTATATACTTTTAAGTTTTCAGAGTGCAATTACACAATCCTGTTAACCATTATTATAATGGAGAAGACATGTTTAGATTTTATATTATAAATAATCCAATTCCAGTCAGAAAAAGCTTTTGGATCAAATCAAGATATTTTTGTAATACTAATTCTTATAAGGGTATGAGTACATTTGGACTTTTCTATATAGGTTACACGTTGTGACACTGATCTGAACAAAAAAACATTGCTTAGCATTATTATTTTTGAGTTTTTTTGTATGTTTATTTGTTGTACTCTTATTACAGTCAATTAATAGATTTAGTTTATTTCTATGTTTCTTTTGTTCACAAAGAGTTTGTAAAGCTTTCTATGTTGGCAGGAATGTGTGTCGAATCAGCTGTGTGCACTGTTTTTCAAAAATTGCACTTTATGACACACAGAGATAGAGCGTTCCTCCCCGGCCTCGGCACAGTGTTGAAGAACCATGTCAAAACCAAAAAATAACATCTCCATGTACAGCTGCAGTTCTTACAAAATGATAACCAAAGACAAAAAATGACGAGAATGTCTAGAATGCAGCTGGTCAACAACATTTCCAAAACGCAGCTCACTTTGTTAAGAACTACCTTATTCGCCTTGCTTAGATCACAAGCAATCAGCATGCTTTGTGGAGTACATAAACAATGGCGGCGTGCTGCAGTAACTATGATGGTGGGAAATGAAGCACAATGAGCCAAACCCAATGTGTTTAGTACAACGCTAAAGTCAGTAGGCAGAAAAACACATGCTGCAGCATAAGACAGCAACGCATAATGCAACATTAAGATGAGCAAACAATAGGCACGTGCTGATTTGGAGTCAACAATGCAAAACACTGCACCTTAATGTGTCTGGGCTGAACAATGTAAAAGCCGATTATGCAAATTGGGGTTATCGAGGGCATTGCAATCTAACAATGGCGCCAAGTTGATTGGACTGTGTTTGTGTGTGTGTGTGTTTGTGTGTGTGTGCATCTGTGTGTCTGCACAACCCATTCCCTTGGGTTTCTTTTTCCCCCACAGATGCCCTTCCCCAAAACCTCTATCCTATGGTCTTTTTACTGAGGCCTCATTATGGAGGCTCCTGTCAATCGGAAGGTCAGGGGTCATGGCAGAGGTTCAGATTGATCAATACCCCCCAGTCTGATCAATCAACTTGGCTTTTCATTTCCACCAATAGGATACCAGCTTGCATCAAAACAATAGAGTGAGAGGAAAAAAGAATGTCAGAAAGAATTAGGATAGGGAGAACAAGTCCGCCTCGCTGAACCCATTCCGGCAGCTTCTTTTTTTTTTTTACTTCCCAAACTTTGAAATGACATTGTCGAGGACACTGATGACTGGCGTGTGTCATCGTAATGCACCTGTAATGCCCTTGGTTTTTTTGTGTTTGCTCCAGATTACAAACACTTTGGGAAATTTGGCTGCATGGCAGGGCCGGCTTTGCCGACTGGCGACACAGGCGGCTGCCCGGGGCGCCATCTGCTTGACAGGGCGCAAAATTGAAAGAAAAAAAGTTATTAAATGTATGTTTCGTATTTTGAAATGCACTCTCTGTATATAGCTACTCCAAATTTCCCATGAAAATTCAATCAGCACACACGCTGTACACTTTTACTGTGCACTGTCATCAGGCAATTCTACCTCAGCAGGAGCAGGCGGGGGGTGTTGTGACAAAGTAGGGGGTGTGGGGGATATGGGAACCTCTGCATTTTCTTTCCCGCCGTCTTGCCGTATTAAAGTTTACTTGTAAATTTCCTGTATTTTATTATCATAAGTACATCCTCTGCCTCTCAGTTTAGAGAAGTGCGAGAGCTACTGCAGTTACAGTGGCAGGCCTTGAAAAATCAGCTCCTAGAACGGGAGCAACAATAAGATGAACTTGGTGAAGAAAGAGTCACTCAAAAAACAAATTAGAATACATCTAAATGGGAAAGTAAGTTTCCTTCCCAGGAACTGGACGTGGCGCAGCATCAACACAGGTAGGCGTGGTTCTGTTTACTTAGTGACTACTTAGTGACAGATTAAAACATGTTGGAAATGACCGATGAAGGTTGGACGTTGTCGGCAAAGAATATAAAGTCCCATTAAAAAAAATCTTAAGAGGTACTCCATCTGCCTCTGTCTCCCCTTGGATCAGAGTTTGAATTAATAAATGTATTTAATAATGTGAGTCAGACCTGCTGTATTTATCGTTGAAATTAGTTTAATTCAGCCTAGTTCATATTCAAGATGGCTAAGAGAATAAAGAATGGCAACAGATTTTAAATTAATAATAAAATGTTTTTTTCCTTGAATCAGTCGATCTTAAGGAGAATACAATTCAAGTTTTTTTTTAGGCATCAGACAATACCATATGGGTTTGTTTCCTCTCTGCTCTAGAAAAAATTGTTTCTTTAATATATATGATGTGCACTGAGAGGGAAATAAATCAAATCAATGATTATGAGTAATAATGCCACAAAAATAGAAAAGATGTGCTTCAACATAAATAAATAAAACCCATAAATTAATTAGTTATTTGTCTATTCTATCTATTTTTGTTCAATAAAAAATTATCTACAAAAAATGAGAATGGTTATAATGTGCTTTAGTTAAAACATTCAAACTTGGATAGTACAATTTAAAATCTACGAATGTTAAAGGTCACCCAAATACCCACTTTTTAAAAAAATTCAAAATTTGAAGCACGTGAGTACATTTGCCCCTTGGTCGCTTGGGGGGTTGCTGAAATCTCGCCTGGGGCGCAAAATACCCCAGGCACGGCAATTTCTTTCCCATGGCAATAGCATAATTATACCGGTTATCTTGTGTTTTTAGTGTTAATGTTTGTAGGACATATATATATATATATAAAAATATCCTGAGGGACTTCCAGATCCAGACAGACAGGATGGTAACGGCAACCCAATATATATATATATACAGTTATATATATATATATATATATATATATATATATATATATATATATATATATATATACAGTTTAAGAAACCCAAATATATGAGTAGATTTATAAATCCCCTCATTTCACATTTCCAAATTACAAGACACAAAAATCCTTTTAGCACTGGCAGGCCTTAGAAAATTCCAATGATCCATTAGCTTTAATCATCAAACAGGCTTAATAAGAGGGGTCATTTTTCAGTATCCTTGGAAATTATAATTGCTCACTGTGTATTTTACCAAGGAATTATTCTCCCTAAGGTATGATTCCAGCCACCAAGTAGTTACAAATCATGGGAATGAGATGACAGAATATAGAAGAGAAAGCCACTCAGTGTTAAATCATTAAAAATCTACTTTCTTTTCTCCACTCCACAGCAACATTTAGTTTGCATGACAGCCTACTGAGGGCCAAATATGAGAGTGAGTTGTGCTAATCTATTCAGCGGTAAGTATGTCTTTTTAAATTTGTCTTAATCCTAATAATGCTTTAGTGGCATGCAATAAACAAATTTGATAAAAAAAATATCAATTCATTATATATTCATAAAAGAAACAATAACATGTGCAATGAGTTTTAACAATGAAGCTTAAGGTGTCTAAAAGAAAGAATTGATAAAAGATACAGTTTGAATCAACACAATTTCAATGTATTTTATGTTAATGAAAAGTAGTGCATGCATGTGAAGTCAAAGCAAAAGGATAAAAGTTATCCACTGATAACTTTGGATAGCTAATCGCATGTAGGAGAACCTGCCAACATGATCATTACATATCTTTTGTGCTCCACAAATAGTGTATTTAAGGAAAAGTGACCTGAAGAAATTATGGCTGCCAGAAAGATATTAGGGGTCCAGTTTATGAAAAGCCGTGTGGGGTTACAGATTAGATTAAGCAAAAACAGACCCCATTTGCACAGTGAAACATAATGGTGGAAGCATTGTAATGTGGGAATGCTTTTTTTCTTTTCTTCCATTAATCAGGGACAAGGAAGTTGAATCAGGGTTGGTGAGAACTGTTTGGTTATGAATATGGTGCAGTCCTGGGTCAAAGGCTATGAGAGACTGCAAAAGACTCAGGAAAGGGCATAAGCTCAGGACAGTGTTATTAAAGATGCAAACTAATGTTTAGGAGGGAGTTTAATCATGTGCTAGAATGGCTCAGTCAACGTTTAAATGTATATCCAAATTAGAAATCAGTAGAAAGACTTAAAAATAAGTTGTTTACAGGGGCACTCCAATCCACCTGGGCTTGAGCTAATTTGCAAAGAAAATGGGGCAACGATTTAAGCCTTTAGATGTGAAACGCTGAAGGAGACAAAATCCAACTTGTACGTACCAGTAACCGCCGCTAAAGCAAAGCACTCGCTCATGAGGTTTTATTTGCTTAAAAAATGTAAAATGATAAAGAGATTGAACTTTTATAGCATTTCTCTAATCATACAGACCATTCAAAGTGATTTCCTTTGTCGCCACATTTACAAACTCCAATACAGAGATGAGTAAGTAACTTGAGTTTAAGAGTCTTGCCCAGTGGCACATCAACATGTGAGGAGGAAGCTAGAAATGAACCTACAACCCTCCAATTGCAGGACAACTACTCTATTTATGGAGCCAAAGTAGTCACAAAATTAAAAAGGGAAAACCAAAGGATGAACATTACAATGATATGCTACTTTGTGCTGATCTGTTACTTAAAATCCCAACTGAATATATAAAAGTTGGTGGTTGAAATATGACAGATGTGAAAAAGTTGTTCAACAGTCCTAAATACCTTTACAAGGCTCTGTTACAGACTCTCAAAATGTTATGATTGGCCCCTTTACCCATAACGTAAAAACCAAGTGAAAAGAAGAGTTATATGCTTGAAACAGATAGCATTACAGAACCTTCCAAATTAAAACTATCCATTCATCCATCCATACAACATAGCCTCTGTGACCGAGTTACTGAGGTGATATAATAAAATGCAACTATTGCTGAATTAAAATGAGGCTTCTATGTGTGTCAGTGCCCTAAGAAATGGTAATATAGCCTATTATTGCATTACAAGATGAGGAGAGTGTGCAGGACAGACTGAGGTAGTTTCAGTGAAACTCAAAGGGAAGATTAAGAGCTTGATTTAGCTGTAACAGTACATAGTAGATGCTTTAGCTTAGTAGCCATGAACGCAGCCCTGGGGACCACATGTAACAACTCAGTTGGAGGATTGTTTGAAAGGACCAGCGAAAGGTGATGTGACTGAACAGCTTTAAGAATTTGCAGACACAAGAAAGAAATTAGAAAACAGATGTGCAGAAATCTTCAACAGAAGGAGATGCATGTTTAAACCCTTCTGGCATTTGGTCTCCATTTAATGTATCTTCACTGAAATATGTAATGTCACACATCAGTCCTAAAGTTATCTAACTAAGAATGAATGAGGGCAGTGATCCTGTTTGAGTCTATTTGTCCTCTCTAGTATGTGATGACTTAGGGGGGAGTAAAAAGGCGAGAGCAAAGCAACAAAGGTTGGCCAGGCTTGTTCTTTTTGATTTGTGGGATACGGCTCACTGCCCAGGGCACCATTTTGTCAGGGAGCAGCAAAAAACAAAACAAAAAAACCCTCTAACATCCAAGAAAAAGTTTCCTGTTCCTTTTTGCACATACGGTGAATGGGATATGGGTGCCTGACTCTGCTGAATGAAGATTTTGCACTGTAAAAAAGTAAGACATTACAATGCAGCCACTTAAAATGGTATTAGATTCAGTGTTTACAGTAACTCTACTCTGTTAAAAAGTTTTCAAAATAATATGCAATGTATTTCATTTGTTTTTGTTTAAAACCTTAAACAGCTGAACTGTTAAACCATGAAGTAGTTAATTCAATAATAACCAAAACTGCACATTGTATGTGCACATACAGTTAGGCAACCTTGGTGTACCTTGGGGACTGACTGAAATGCATATTTTTCATTTGAAGAACATGTGCCTTTGATGCCGAGTTGGTAGCACTGTTGCCATGCACCAAGAAGGTTCCTGGTTGAAATCCTGGCCAGCAGTTTCTTTTTTATATGGTGTTTGCATGTTCTCCCTGTGCAAGTGAAGGTATACCGTCTTCCTCCCAAAGTAGAAAAACATGACTGTTAGGTTAATTGGTCTCTCTAAATTGTCATTATGTATGAGTGGGGGCGTGCAACCTGTCCAGGGTGTAACCCGCCCCATGATTGCTGGAGATAGGCACCAGCTGCCCCACCCCCCTCCATAGGATACACAGTATAATGTATGGATGGCTGGAACTAATAGCAAGAGTCCTGACTTAAAGTTTGTATATGGAACATTTTCATAAAAAAATTAGATTAAAAAAATTATACATCCACAGTATTTTAGAGGGATGCAAAATTAAAGTAAAAAATGTCATTAAAAAATTATATTTCAATTAAAATATAAAATGTACATTTAAAATGTGCACGGCAATGGCGTTACGTTTACTTCTACCAGCTGGTAGTACTTGTGGGTTGTGGGATGACAGATGCGGTCTCTACGATCCAACTATACTCACTGGCCACTTTATTAGGCACACCTGTCCAACTGCTCGTTAAATTTCTAATCAGCCAATCACATGGGGGCAACTCAATGAATTTAGGCATTTAGAAAAGACGATCTGCTGCAGTTCGAACAGAGCATCAGAGTACAGTAGAAAGGTGATTTAAATTACTTTGAACGTGACATCGTTGTTGGTACCACACGGGCCAGTCTGAGTATTTCAGAAATTGCTGATCTACTAGGATTTTCAAGCATAACCATCTCTAGGGTTTACAGAGAATGGTCTGAAAAAGGGAAAATATCCATTGAGTGGCAGTTCTGTGGGCAGAAATTCTTTGTTGATGCCAGTGGTCAGAGGGGAATGGCCAGACTGGTTCGAGCTAATAGAAAGGCAACAGTAACTGAAATAAACACTCATTACAATCAAGATATGCAGAAGAGTATTTATGAACGCACAACACATTGAACTCTGTGGCAGATGGGCTACAGCAGCAGAAGACCACATCGGGTGCCACTCCTGTCAGCTAAGAACAGGAAACTGGGGTTACAGTTCACACAAGCTCACCAAACTTGGACAGTAAAACATTTGAAAAATGTTGCCCAATCTGATGAGTTTCGATTCCTGCTGCCACATTCGAATGGTAGGGTCAGTATTTGGTGTCTACAACATGAAAACATAGAGTTTTCTTGTTGTATCAACAGTTCCGGCTGGTAGTGGTGGTGTAATGGTGTGGGGGACGTTTTCCTTGGCAAATTTTGGGCCCCTAAGTACTAATTGATCATCGTTGCAATGCCACAGCCTACCTGAGTATTGTTGCTGACCATGTCCATCCTTTTATGACCACAGTGTACCCATCTTCCAGCAGGATAATGTGCCATGTCATAAAGCTTGAATCATCTCAGACTGGTTTCTTGAACATGACAATGAGTTCACTGTACTCAAATGGACTCAACAGTCACCAGATCTGAATCGGGTAGAGCACCTTTGGGATGTGATGGAATGGGAGATTCATATCATGGATATGCAGCCAAAAAAATCTGCATCAACTGTGTGATGCTATCATGTCAATCTGGACCAAAATCTCTGAGGAATGTTTCCAGTACCTTGTTGAATCTATGCCACAGAGGATTGATGCAGTTCTGAAGGCAAAAGTGGGTCCAACCCGGCACTAGCAAGGTTTACCAAATAAAGTGGCCAGGGAGTGTATATGTTTGGCACAGATCGGCTGGAACTAGGATGAATGGTGGAGTCAGCAAGTCAAGCAGCTGCTTCAGAACCCCTGAGATGACATTATCAGTCTCAGGAGAGGAGTGACCGCAGAAGAACAGAACCTAGAGTAATTTTAGGTGAAACCTAGACTACATGGACCCACATAAAACATTTCCACGGCTTTGAATATACATTTTCCTCCTAGACCGGTAAGCTAACTCACTTGCTAGCTTAGCTAAAGATAGCTGTTAGTTAAACTCCTCTAAAATACATTTATCACTCGCCACAGTTCAGGTTGGTCACTGGGCACATCGGCAGTAAACCAGGCAAGCCAACAGCTGGAATGATGTTTTTATTGTTGGGACTACAACCTTGATAAACTAGATGCCACTATAATGCTCATGTTCCATACCCAACCTTTAACGGTAATGGCTAGAAGGCCTTCTAATTAAGACATGAATCTCATCACCAAAAGATGAATAGTAAAATTCACCAGTGGAGACATGCTAAAAATAAATAAATAAAAAATCTGCGATTATAAGGAGCTTTTTTGGATAAATACGGAATCCAGATGCCAGCTTTCAGTAAAATCAGAGGCATCCTGGCCAATGAGGTCTCTGCCAATAGAAGCTTTTCAATTGGCCACTGAAAAGGTTTAAGGCATGATTTTTTTTATTTATTATTAAAACGTTTATGAAAAGAGACGTTTTTGTTTAAGAGATACCACTTGTACATTTCCTTATTATCTTTTGGGATATGCCCCTTTTTGGAAAGCAGAAACAAACTTCTTGGTTGAAGGAAAATAACTCTGCCAGTACTCCAATGAGAATAATTTCGTGGCCAACTGTATATAAGCATACTGAAAGTCAAATTTATACATGTAAAAAATATAAACTATTTCAACCTTCTGGTTTTTTTATTATTATTTGCCTAATAATTTTATAGGTTTCAATAATAAAAAATACCCTGCACTGTTTGTAGAATTGTGTAATCTGATTGCCCAATCCTGTAAACGTCATCTGTTCCAACATATTGTATCATTTATGAATTGAGGCTGAAGTGCATTGGAGAGATCCACGAAAAGCCCCAAGGATCAACATTTTTGGTTTCCTGTGGGAAGAAAATAAAGTGAGTCAAATGTATAGAGTAAGTGCACACGTACACATGTGTGTATGTGCGTGCAGGTGTGCGTAAGGGAGTGAAGCAGGCAGGTGAACAGAGAGGTGTACTGGGTACCTTTGAGGTCAGGGTCTTTGTGGAGTGTTAGCTGTAACGACACCTGACAGCAACTAGGTGGATTTGCCCTGGCAGTTCTGTACATTCGTGTCACTACTGATAAAAGTCAGCACCCACTGAGCTGGAGAAACCTCCGTCCCGGTGCCACTGGGTCCTCCATGCAGGACAAAAGAGAGGAAGATGGGAACAGTTTGTTTCCTCCTGCACTTACCTGTCCCTCCGATGCTCACTGAGCAGAGAAGTTGCGACAGCTGTGATGGTCCTTGGTTGGGCAGGAGGGGAGGTGCCAACTTTGTGAGTGCCACAGGTGGAAGCACAGCTGCATGACACCAGTCGATTTGAGCATGGGAAATGAAACCTGGATTCTTCTGCTGTGGTTGTGTAACAGCCAAGGGCAAATAGGAAGTCTGCAAAACTTTCTCTGCTGATTTCAACAGTTGCATATATTCTACTGGGTAGAGCAAAGAATCTGACTTCACAAACCGTTTCATATGTTGTTGGACTTTTAATCTTACTCTTTATATTCTTTTAATTTTCATATATAATGAATATATTCTTTATATATGAATATAATAAATAATATATTCTTTTTTTCTTTTCATTTTCCCAACCATAATAATGCAACCAAAATTGACCAACTTATGTCCAAATCAGCACTTATTGTTAGTAATTGTATACGAAATTCCCTTTGTGTCTCTTCCTTAACTGACTCAAAGGCTGTACTGCCATCTAATGTTCACAGAATAACTTCTGGAGGGAAACCCCTTTACACCTATCTGTCAGTTCAGCCGATGTCAGTTTTGCTTATTCTCTGCCAAGGAAGTAATTTTTTTCACCAGGGTTTGTCTGTTTGTTTGCTGGTTAGCAGCATAACTCAAACAAGTTAGAAATAGATTTTGATTACATTTTCAGAAAGTGTCTGCAATGGAAGCAGGAACAAGTGATTAGATTTTAGGGGTGATCTGGATCCGCATTGGGGAGGGGGGCTGCCTTTGCAGAGGTCTGCACTCTCTCTTTCTCTCAGAGTGCTTTTCTACTTATAATTGTAATGCACTCAGTCAAAATTTTTGTCAGACTGTGGTATTAGTTGGAATACAGAGATTTTCTGAGCTACCCAGATGTGAAAAGTGCTGTAGCAGTTTCGTGAGAAAAACCAGATATGAAAATTCTCTATAACCCTGTACAAAATGGAAGCAATTGTCCAATAGGTGGGTTATTTTCCCTCCATTTTTATTTTCTAAATGACTGAAAATGAGGACTGGCTCCTGAGTACTTAAATAAAAACAAACTTAGCACGTCACATCAGTAATGGCTTGAGGAAAAAAAGTCACCTTAAGCAGTAGGGTGTGCAGGAAAGGGGAGGTCAGTGTGTGATACCGTGTGTGTGTGCGTGTGTTTGTGGTGGGTGAGGGGGCTGCTGGGGCTGTAGACAAAGTGCCTGGGAGGCAAATGTGGACACATGTGCTGCAAATTAGGTTTTAAGCAAACAACCCCTTATTTCCTTATGTTTAGAGCAACAGAGGAGACAAGTGTGCAGGTGTTTCTACATGGTTGCACCTTGGTGCACCTTGGGGACCGATGACCTGGGTGCGAAGGGAGGTAGAAAGACATCAGCCTGTGAAGAACACAAACTCTTTTTTTTGTTTCACTCCCTCCCTTACACCCCCCCAAGCGTAGCCCCCTGAGGAACCCATGCACGCACTTCTAAGCAGACTCTACGTATTCACTCTCTGTGGCCAGCCTTCAGTGGCTAGTTTTTCGAGGAAAGCCTGTTTTCACTTGACGTGTCTGAGGCCCACCTACCTCAGAAACTATTAAAGGCTTCATTTTTCTAATTGGATGGAAAATTATACTGAAAATAAGCTATGAGCTGAACTACAGAGAATAAATTTCAACCTTTCCTGAGTTTCTCATATCCTACTTTTAGTGCCCTGCAAAGATATTCACATATCCCAAACCTTTTCACATTTTGCAACTTTTAAACTATTTGTTGTTGTATTTTATCTCGATTTTAATGTGATTACCAAAAACCAGAAAACATTTTGCAACCTTATTTTTTTGCAACTAAAAATGTATGCAAAGTTTAATTACATAAAGCCAAGTTTGGTTTGCAAACCTGGATCCAGATTTTTTTTTTCAAAATAGGCCCATTTGTGTAAATAAATATTGAACTACTTATTATTTACATCAAACTATTTCTTTCTTCTTTCAAACTGTTTTGGCAGTAGGGCTAGTGGAGAATAACTCCCTCAACCCAAACACAATGTTTGGGTGGTGATGCAGATTCTGACTTGAATTAATTCTGCTTTAAAAAAAGTATGAAGTGCTCAATGTGATACAAACCTAGTGGAAAATACGCAACTTCAATCTGTCCCTCTGCTCAGGATCAGGAAGCTGCCCCCTCATATTGACATAAATAAATAAAAATGGTACTGTCACTGACACCTGAGGAACACACCTTAAGATGCAGGTATAACCAAGCAGATGCTCTAAACCAATGACCACCCCCTCCACTTTATCAAATCAAATCAAATTTATTTATAAGGCACTTTTCTTACATAAACAGTAACACAAAGTGCCTTACACAGGCTAAAAACAAAAGCAACAACAACATTAAGAACAAGGGAAAGAAAAGACCCACCCCTCCCGCACATATCCACACCCCAAAACAAGCCCACATTCACACCAACACACTCTCACACCAACATACACTCAGACCAACACGCCGGAACATCAGTACTCACACACACACACATGCTCAACCCCACTTATACTAGCTGACACTAGAGAGACATGGCTGGGCACCGACATATTGGTGAGAGAAGGCCACATTTGGGGGCCGACCACACCCAGGGAGACCCTGACCACCGGGAGCATCGCCGCTGAGGGCCAATCCGGCCACAGCAGACCGAAGGCCCCACACCAAGGGGGAGGGGCCCACCAGTCACCCAGGCCAGAGCCCTCCGCGATACAGCTCCCCCGCCGGCCAGCCAGACTTCGCACCCGGTGTGGCCGTCCCCCAAGAGGAGAAAACTGGAGCTAACGCTGGGTGAAAATCATAAAACAAAATCATAAAACAGAACAAAACTTAAAGTACAACAAAACTTTGGTAAAATAAGGTAAGAAGTAAACTGAATCAGTAAAAATTTATAAGAAGTAATAAATAAATAGTAAATAATAAAAAGATAAATAAAATAAAAGAGAATAATTACAAACTTGCTAAAATAGACTAAAATAGAGGCAACTAAAATAGCAGATCATCAGTTAAAAGCTAGACTAAAAAGGTGAGTCTTGAGCCGCTTTTTAAAAACATCAACATTCTCTGCGGACTTTAGAGGACCTCATCCCACAGAACCCCTTTCCCCCCGCCACCCCCCGTCCCTTTTCACACTTTAGGTGAGGTCATTTGGTCATGAACAAAAGTTCACATCAAAACTTTCTAAACTAACCTTGGTTGGTAATGACAGAGATCAAACGTTTCCTGTAGGTCTTCACAAGGTTTGCACACACTAGCTGGTATTTTGACCAGTTCTTCTATGCAGATTTTTACTAGAGCTGTGATGTTTTGGGGCTGTTGCTGGGTAACACGAACTTTCAACTTCCTCCACAGATTCTCTGTCCGATTGAAGTCTGGAGACAGACTTGGTCTCTCCAGGACCTTGAAATGCTTTTTATGTAGCCAACCCTCCCTTGTCCCAGCGCTTAGTTTGGCATCATGGTCATGTTGGAAGATCCAGCTATGTTTCATCATTAATGCCCCTACTGTTATAAGTTTTTTGTCCAAAATCTCACAACACATGGCCCCCTTAATCTTTTTTGTGGTATGGATTGTTGTCCTTTCTCCTTTGTAGAAAAGCAGCCCCAAAGCATATTTTCCACCACCATGCTTCACAGAGGGTATGGTGTTCTTGGGATGCAGCTCAGCATGCTTCCCCCTCCAAACATGGCGACTGGCATAGAGTTCCATTTTTGTTTCATCTGACCACATGACATTGTCCCTACCAACCTCTGGATCATCCAGACGTTCTCCGGTAAACTTTATACAGGCTTGGACCTGTGAAAGATTTTGATCCATGGCAAAGTGTGTTACTAATAATAACCTTTGTTACTGTGATCCTAGCTCTCTTTGGGTCATTGACCAGTTCCCCCTCATGTAGGGGTGTTCTCAAATTCATGTGTACCCCACCAGGTGAGATCTTGCATTTAGTCAAAGAAGATAGTCAGTTATCTTGTATTTATTCAATTTTCTAATAATTGCTCCAACAGTTGATCTCTTCTCCCCAAACTGCTTGCCTATTGTAGATTGGCTAATCCTACTCTTGTCCAGGTGTAAAATCTTGTCCCCCATGTGCCTAGACATTTCTCTGTTCTTTGCCATGTTGGAGGTTGGAGTCTGACCGTGAAGGTGTGGACAAGTGTCTTTTGTACAGATAACAAGATCAAACAGGCATACCTGTCAACTGATACGGTAATACGTTTTTTGCTATCTTTTAAATGGATACGGCGTACTACAACATATAATACGGGAAAACACCCAGACCGAAACGGGGTATTTTTGCCGAATTAAGCTCCATCACGCATGCGTCGCTTTATAACTTCCGCTTCCTTCTTGATTGCAACACAACACGAGGAAATCGATATCATTTAAACACGAAACTCTCACCAGTGAAGATGTCTGAACCCTTGAAAAAGAAGTGGAAAGTTAAGTCAACTGGAAAGCATCAGAAAGTGTGGGAACATCTGCAAGGAGAGTATAGTGGATGGATAAAATATTCGTCCAAAGGCCCGGAATATTCGTTTTGTGTACCGTGTAGGAAAGACGTGAAAGTTGCTGCCAGTGGTTTTTATGACTTGAAAAGCCATTTCAAAACATCGTCACACGTGGATAGTGTTGCAAGAAGTAAGACATACGTTCCTTTGAGTCAACAGTTTGCCAGTGCGAACCCTGCATCGTCACAAAGCAACAAGGTGCTCAAAGCAGAAATCCTCATGTGCCAGTTTTTTGCCGAGCACAACATTCCACTCGCCGCTGCAGATACATTCACCAAGTTGGTACCAGAAATGTTCATCGATTCACAAGTTGCAAAGGTATGTAAGACAGATTAAAATTTTCTTTGTCACTCAAGCAATTAATCTTTTTGAAAATAATGCAAACAATGTAGATCGAGATGATTTATATTAAAGACTGTAATCTTCAATGCAAACTGATAATATCATCAACAGATTATGATTCAAAGTGTGTTTGATGAAAAATATTCAGAGATGTTTACATGCGTTGAAGTTTTTAATGCTATGAAATTATACTCTGAACATCGATTCTTCAAACATCCACATGTAACGAATATAATCTCTATGTTGCAGGATTTTTCATGCAGAAGGACAAAGGCAACCATGATTATCAAGGAGTTAACAAGTGAGATGTTGCAATCAGCAAAGGCCGCAACTTCCAAGTACAACAACAATCACAAATGATGTCATTTAGGCTTTTAAGGGCATTGTGTGATATGTGAACACATCATTATATGGTAGTGATGTATTGATTAAAGAATTGAATAATGCAAATTGATGGTGCAGTTTTCCATGTTGTTCTTTGGTAAACACGGCATTTACGGCGCGAATACAGTTTTTGGTCATTGAGTAAGGGAAATTTAAATTGTTAGTAAGGGCAGTCATGGTTGATGGTTGACAGGTATGAACAGGTCACATTAATACAGATGAGTTAAGAATAGAAGAGCTTCCTAAAGAAGAAACAGGTCTGAGGGCCAGAATTCTTGCATGTTTGTAGATGCTAAATACTTCACCTTTACACAAATACATTCTTAAAAAAAAATAAAAAAATCATGCAATCTGAAAATGATTTTTTTTTTTTACATTCTGTTGCTCGCAGTTGATGAAAATTCTGAACTTCTCTTATGTTTTTAAGAGGGACAATTTGCACAATTGGTGGCTGCCAAATACTTTTTTGCCCCACTTTAGGTGCAGCCCAGATCAACTGTGTTTGATAAAAGAATACCTGTCCAACATAAGTTGGGGAAAGTGCCACAGCTGTGGAACACTTCCTGTGTGGTACCAGTGTCAAATACCACATATCCAAGGACCTCAGCAGCTATCGACCAGTAGCAATGACCTCACACCTAATGAAAACCCTAGAGAGGTTGCTCCTCCACAATCTTTGACCCCTGTGAGGTCTTTGTTGGATCCACTGCAGTTTGCTTACCGGCCTGATATAGGAGTTGGATGATCCATCATCTACCACCAGTGCTGAGGTCTGACACACCTATAGAAGCACTGTTAGGATTGAGCTGTTTGATTTCTCCAGTAATTTTCATACCAGCAAGCCAGAACTACAGAGGGACAAGCTGGAGCTGTAACGACTGGACCATCACATGTCCAAGGGGAGCCTAAACTACTTCAGTAGCTGCCTACAGTATTTGAGGCTCTCTCCAACAGGCTACTCCGTCAAGGGCACTACAGGAATGGGTGGTAGCGCAATTCCTTTTCACCAAAAACACTGCAAACGTTTTCATCAACTCCCTAAGCAGCGATCCTCAGAGGTATTCTGATGACTGTGAGTTGTCCTCACCTTTGATTAGAGCAACTATTGCAGAGTAGACTGTGAACTGTCAGATGCAAACAGAACCATCTCCTGATCAATAAGGGGAAATCCAAGGACCTGGTGGTGGATTTCATGTTGCACATTGCTTTGAATATGAGTATGCTACTTTTCATATCTGTACAGTATAATTTCTTATGCTGTAAATATCCTTTTTCCTTTTTAATTCCATTATTTCAATTTTTTACCTTTATTATTAGTATAATAAAAAAGTATTAAACATGCTTCTATTTGCCTTTCTATTTCGCACAGGTACATCTGAAATTTCTTACTTTGGGACAATAAAATATATTTTTATTGTATTGTTAAAGTACTAAAGCAAACTCAACACATTGTCACACAGAAGTTTAAAGTTTATTCACACATAACATACTACAGAGGGTAATGTATTCAAGAAACATTGAATAGCGCTGTAATATATTTCAAACAAAATAAACAAAAATATTAAAACAAAAAAGACTGAATCTTTTCTTTGCAGTTATATAAAAATATTGTTGCTACAAAAGTATAAATTAGGTTTACTAATAAGACAACTCAGATCTGAATCTACACAGAAGTTTGCTGCCAAAGTGATAAAAACACTAGCTGAACAGAATCCAACATTATTTTTTTTGCTTTCTAGCAGAGTATAAAAAGGAAGAAATGCCTTTAGAACAGAATGAAAGCAACAACAAGCTCTTAACCTGAATTAATAAACTAATTGAACAGATCTCCATGTTAGCATTCATATACCACAACTTCACAACTGAACTTTTATCTAAATAAGTTAAAATCCTTAAACAAAAGAAAACTTACAGCTGACTTCCATATTTCTAGTATTAGTATCTAAGCGGATTTTCTATTATATCAAAACTTTCTGAAATGCTACTGTAGAAAAAAGAGGTATAATGTTATTGGCGCTCCCTACTTTTTCTCTTGAATGAATGCGCCCCCTTGTGGCATAAAAACAGCAGTTCTCCTTTATTTACAAAGTCCATCTCTAAAAAGAGATGACGTCAACCTCTAAACACCAACCAGACAACAGAATAGCTACTTCCACCATGAAAGGCAGAAATTCAGTTAGAGTACCTTAAAGTAACATCATCTCAGAGCCAAAAAGATTCACTTTTATCTGATGAGAAACACTGGTTAATAACATTATATATGATTACTCTTATTAAAAGCATGCATATCTTAGTTATACTTTTCTTTTAATCAAACAAAAAGAATACCATTTCTAAAAAATAATAATTTTCTCGTCAACAATGGCATTTTGTCCCAGAGCATATCCTATTGGTAACTGAAATAATTAAAAACAGAAAAATACCTTCATCAGTAAAGTCCAGGAAAACTGCAGAAATCATTAACAGTATTTCTTTGATCCAACAAACACTTCTATTATGAACTGGTTCCTTAAAATCCCAATACTGCCTTCTGAATGTTGAGGTAAAAAAATCAAATTTGTAGTTGTAAAGTGTATTCTAAACAGATTTTTTTCAATAATTTTTTCTGTGAATGTTTTTTCCTCTTTTATTTACTAAAATGTAAACAAAATCAAACATTCCCTAAGGATTCATTAAGGGTTGGGGGGTGGCAAGACTTTCTGAAAACAAATTAAAAAACTGGGGGAATAAAAATCTAAAGACTTAAAAAATGTAGCTGATTCAAGTCTACTGAAAAAAATGTAGCTGACAATAAGTTTGCAAAGCAAAAATATCAGAGCTTTGTAATTTTCTTAATGTTTTTATAAAATTAATACCACTCACGAGAAAACAAAATATATAAACAGTTTGAATCAAAACTGGTACTGATCTGAAATCCTGAAAAAAAGATCAGGTTTTTCTTTGTCTTTGAAAAAAAGGTATAACTATTCCCCTACAAGTCTTTTCATTTGTTGCACACTTAAATTCACTTTAAACAAAACAGCTCTGGCGTTAGCCTTCCTATGATTACTGGGAACTTGTTTAGTGTGATGCTGCCTGTGCAAAAGTAATAGCCAAGTGTTGTATGTGAACTTTGCTTCTGAGTACAGTACATCAGTGTTTCTGCAAAGGCTCTTACTTTGCAGAAATTGAAATGGGTGTCTAAATTAATTTATTAATGAATGGGACACTGCATGAAAGCTGCAACACATGTGATATATAATAACTTGTATAACATGAAGGAGGGACTTTGGGGCATGGTGAAATGTAAGTTTTATTTTATTTTTTAAATGAAGGGTTACTTTGTGGGGGGATTGAGAAAATGAATAACTGCACTGCAGCATTAAAGATTAATCAGCAAAAGTCAAGCTGTGTGAAAATACAATCTCAAATCACAGTGCCAGTTTTGAAACATCTTTTGGTGTTACACCAATAAAAATAATCTAAATATTCAAATTCATTGCTCATAAAGAGCCATTTTAAGTTTATTCATACAGTGGATAGCTATTTTAATGCTTAAACTGTTACTGACCTGTTTTTTGAGCATTCATGCTCACTTGATTCCACCTAATAAACACATAAAGCACTTGAGTAGCACAGTTGTACAAGATTAAAAGTCACCATGTGGACACTAAAGGATGCTGTTTCCAGCTATAAATTCCTGATAAGTCTACATGAGTGGGCAAAAAAGAAGCAAAAGCTTGGTGTAAAACAATCAAAAGAAGGCAATTAATTTATAAAACCAAGGCAAGTTAACTGAGGGGTTATAGGTGGAGTCATGGAAGAGACTTAAGGCCCCATAACAGAGAGAACAAACTAGAGCTTGAATAGTTATTACCAAAGGCAAAAAACAGCAGTTTTCATTTTTCCAAGCAGTAAAAGGAGGTATTAGCACAAAAAAAAAGTACTCACTTTATGAACACGCTTGTGTTAATTTTAGTGAATACACTGGGAGAACCCCCCCCCAAAAAAAAAACAACAAACCTCAGTGTTTCTTCTTTCTTTTCTTTATGATGGCACCGGCTATATATTGGTGGAACGTCTGAAAAAAGAATACATGATTCGGTATCCACCTCAGTACTGAGGTCACAGTTTGGTTTCTTTTAGGTACAGTGAGGAAAAAGTGGCGGTGCCTGCTCGGATGTGCTCATTCCTGAGAAAATCCTGTAGAATTTTACAAAAGGTAAAACGATTTGATGCAGATTAATGACTAGATGAGCGTTGAGAGAACAGTCAAATAACGGGAACTGTGTGCTGTTTAAAGCTTATTGCCTTAAAAATGGAAATCCTAGCTCAAAATAGGAAGACAATGTTTATATTAGAATGATAAAACTGGAATGCAACAATAAATAAACCAGCACACTTCCAATGGACAGTATTTTTTTTTCCAACTGAGCTTCAAAAATAAATACACATACATGGTAAAATATGCTATTATGTAATAATGTACAAGCAAACTCACCAAATAAATGTTAAGCAGCTCTTTTGAGAGTAAGGAACTAGTACAATGTGTGAATCTAAAAACAAGTGCATTGATGCTACTCATTTTTGACTGTGGGTGCAGTGATATGGCATTCCTGATTAACCAGCACTGGTAAATATCATTAAGCAAGTAAAATCAACCGTATTATGTTTTTAGGTAACATTGTAGATGGGTTGTGCTGTTTTGAAATTATAAAATATTTAAGAACTTATTTCATAATGTCATGGAATAAATATTGGGAGTAATCCAACTATAATAGGTATGACTGAACCTTTTTCATTAAAATGTAAAACAAACAAAAAAAAATATAATTTGATGCTTTCCTCTTTTAATCCTTCAACTTCTATCTATTAATTTCAGCTCTTCTGTGCACGTCTAATAGTTTGACTTGCATATCAAGAAGCAAAGAAAACAATTGCTGTAATTTTCTTCTTAACTACTTTGTAATCAAAAAGGAAAGCATCACCTAAAATCAGTTACCTTCTCAGTTGAGAAAAAAGTGCATGCAGCGCATGCAAATCCTCCAATGCTACATTTTCTGGCCGTCAAAGCATTTGCAACTTTTAAGCTCTCCGTTTCCCACCTATTGTTCAATATCGACTAAACTGAATTTCATTTTAGGTGAGTTGTGCAAGAAAATCCTAAACTTAGCGCACCTAACTTTCAGAGGTACAGTGGCAGTGAAGATTTACTACATATTCCTTTTGTCATACACCGTAAATGCACTGCTACAGTATTTTTCCGTTATCTCCCTCCTGAATGGTTTTGAGATTAGGGTATTTTTTTTTTAATTTCTTTTCTAGAGGTGTGTAACAGTAGGCTGAAGCAGTGAGCGCTCTAATTACCTGAAAATGTTGTCAACCAGTGAGAGTAACAGCATTGTAGCCTTTTAGAGGTTTAATTATTAGGCTGGACAAATTCAAATCACTGACTGGGATGGAGGAAATTCTTCCTGTTCACACATGCGTCCTGAACCAAGGGGAGCGCAACCAAACAGGACTGTCTTGTCTTTCGAGAGATACGATTCCACTCGTGCTCTTTGCTCTGTACTTTACATCAACCCAGTCCTTACGAAATAAGTAAAAACCAATTTAAATTCATAGGTGTTTGCAGTCTCTACAGAGAGTTGTTCTGTATTGTTCTGCCTTGAGGAGTTCTTAGTTTTCTTGCACACTGATGTCTACAGTTCGTCTAAACCTACAGTACATAAATATGAGTCTTAAGTCATTGGTTGGATGATGGTTTGGTTCATTAAGGGTTGCTGAGTTGTTTTATTAACCCATATTGGAGCGAAGAAAAATGAGTTTGTTCATCTCCTCAGCAGTGACCTGCTGCCTCCTCTTCATCGCCAGACTTTGTTCACACACAGTCACACACTCACTGCGTATGCCCACCGCAGGCACAGCCAGGAGCCACAGCGCCAGGCGAGCGAGCCTAGGGAACTTCTCACTCACTGCTGAGCTCCAGTACTGGAAGAGGTCAGGGGTAG
Source organism: Apricaphanius iberus (assembly GCA_028564705.1). Lineage (NCBI taxonomy): Eukaryota > Metazoa > Chordata > Actinopteri > Cyprinodontiformes > Aphaniidae > Apricaphanius > Apricaphanius iberus. The sequence goes on from JAPXFQ010002848.1 coordinate 180,669, forward strand.
CTTGGACCAGAGATTCGGCCAAGTACTGAAAAATTTCCTGTCTAACTTGGCCCGGACCTTCGTCGTTCCCAGAAACCAGGGAGGAACCTCTCAAGGGTCCGCCGTTGTTTCCAGCACCATCCATACGGCTTATTTTAGGGGTGGGGGGGCCATCTCCATCCCGCTCTTCTCCACCTGAACAACCTCCACCACCCAGACCTCCATCCCTGGTTTCAGCTGCCATTTCACAGGCACGGGAGATGATGTCCTCATGCTGGTAGGCTGGCACTGACCGCAGCTTCAGCTGTGGATCCAGGACCATGGCTACCTGGTGAGCTCTTTCAACCTGTAGAAAGAGGAAAACAGCACTGCTTATTTGAACACTTAACAGAATTCATAACAGATTATACAGTGCCTTGTACAGATATTCACATCCTTTTTTTCTCATTTTGTCAAGTTACAAGCTCAAGCTATCATGTGCTTTATCAGGATACTCTATGTGATAGACAAAGACAAAGTTGAACAAATTGATTGTAAACGTTTCCAAAAACCTGAAAACCAGTGCAGATTTACATTCATTGCAACTATAGGTGCAATTTAAAACGGTAAATGTTCTGTACTTGTATAGAGCTTTATCTAATCCTGAGGGCCCGAAAGGGCATCACACTACGTACAGCCATTCATGCATTAATGCACACAATAAAAAACTGGTGATGGCAAGCTGCCCTGGGGTGCACTGACAGAAGCGAGGCTGCTGTACACTGGTGCCACCAGGCCCTCTGACCACCACCAGTAGGTAAAGTGGGTGAAGTGTCTTGCCCAAGGAGAAAACGACCAAGACAGATAGAGTGGGGATATGAACCAGCAACCCTCTGGTTACAGGACAAACTCCTTTTGGAGACAATTTTCCTCATCCTTCTTTGCCAAATAGCTCAAGTTTTGTCAATTTTATCAGAGAACATCTGTGAAAAGTACATATATTTAGGACCATTGTCCTTCTTCAAGCAGTCTCTTTTTGCCTTGTTTAACATATTGTCCTCCAGATTTGTCCTAAGAAAGCACCTACATTTGAGGATGCTGCCATCAGCAACATTTACAGTTATGGTGTTGTGTTCAGGGTGATGTGCAGTTACAGTTTACATACATTTTATTGGCCTGAAGGTAAATGAGGTACATTTAGGTTCTATCTGACATGATCAAACTGGATATAGCTTTCTTCTTACTACTTTCCCCTGACCTGCTTTGTTGACGTTGCAGCTAATAGATGTTAAGCTAAGAATCTCTGCAGTGTATCCTGACAACTCTTGGGTATCTTGGCTGTTTATCTAGCCAGGCACATTAGGTGAAAACCAATGTCTTGATAGTTTTGCAGTTGTGCATTACTACTACTTAATGAAGACAGACCTAACAGTGCTTGTGAAAAGTCCAAAGCGTGAAATCTAACCCAAGTTTAAACATGGTTAACATGTTACCCTGATCTGGCAGCTCCAGCTTGTATCGCTTTCCTTTCACTTCACATTTATGTCCAACATGACAGAAACTCATACATTCATAGTTGTAATATGATGTTTCGGAAAAAGTTTAGGATACAAATACTTTCATCAGTGATGTTTATGCATCACTTGCTTAAATAGATAGATCATATTGTTACCTTATCAAGTTTGTACACTGTCAGCTCTAATCTTTTTATTTTTCTTATTTTAAATAACCTTTTTTAGGAAAAACAATCCAGTTCAAGAAACATTAAGAAAACATGAAATGGATACCTTGAAATTTTCCTTAAGTGCTTCAAGGAAATAGTGGCAGAGTTTGCTGGCTGTGCCGGTCCCAGCCTCCCCAGCTTTAGATGTGAAGAACTTCTCCAAACGCAGGTAGACCGGCAGTACTTGCTGTAAGGTTGGTCTTCTCTGGCTGCTCAGCTCCAGAGCTGCCAGGCGAAGAGGTGCCAGCAGACAAGCCAGAGTGCTTAGCAGATGCTTGTTAAGTCCTTGAAGAAGTGGAGCTGTGGACTTACTGCGGCCATAGGCCTCACAAATGTGTTCAAAGTGTGCGTGGACCTGCAGGAGGGCTTCTGCCATGCGGTCCCAGCATGGCGGTGTGGGGCATTGTGCTGGGGAGCCTTGTGTACTTTCCTCAGTTGTGCTTGTGGACGTGCTGAAGCACTGTTCATCACGAAGAGCCAGCGTGGTGGAGGAGGCGATATCTCTGCATGTTGAGAGAAGCTCGGCTAACTCATGAAGACCTCGAGCCTGGAGACTGCGCTTCCCAAGAACCGCCTGAACAACGGCCCCTAGCGAACACCCTGCACACCGCAAACATATCCTGCCCCGGCCGCCACTTCCCAGTGGCGATCCCGTGAATCCCGCTGCCCACAGTCGAGGCTCGGAGACATAAACGGTTCGAATGTCTGACATGACAAACTCAGACAGCACGTTCTGCACCCAGTGGTGAATCTGCTCTGGCCCCTCCCTCAACTCAGCCTCCCTCACCCCGAGCACATAGCGTTTGAGCCGGGACCCCTCCACCTGGTAGGCTGTGAGAACATAGCAGGCATCTGGCCCAGAGGTCTGAGAGTGGCAGGTTACGGCGATGCCCAGAGAAGCATTGGAGCCCAGGGCACATGTGACTTTGACTTTCACTTGGTTGTACATGCGGGGCAGCTGGCGCAGTGCCAAGGCACTCATGTTGCCAAGAGCATCACGGGTGGAGTAGGCACCATGACGGGCCCCTGTGTCCACAAGGGTCTGTGCCAGCTTCAGGAAGTCTTTGCTGTTTAGCACATTTAGCATGTTCAGATCAGAGCACATTACCCGTAATAGGCGCTCGGCCACCTGCTGTCTCTCCTTCTCAGGTAGCCCATTATTCTCTGCCAGTTCAGTCAGATGGATTAACAGGGAAAAAGAAAAAAAAGAAACAGAGCTAATTACTATTATTATTCGAAATATTTGACATTTTCCTGACAAAATTAAAATAATAAAAGCTTTTTTTGGATTGGATTATATATTTGACATAAAGCATACTATACAAATACAGATGACCCAATTCAACCCCAATTATTGTTTCTTACTAAAAAGCTCCTAAGAACATCAGTTGTTGGTATACTACTATATCTGTGACTTGATGTCAATAGTACCCATAAGCTTCATTTCCACTACCAGAAATTCAGGGTAATTTGAATGTAACGTCCTGATACCCACGTATCTCCACTTCATCAGACTGGGCCGACAGGGCGGTTTTTGAGGAAATTTCAGGAACTAACGGAGTACATGAATGGGGGTATGTACTGGGAAATGCTGACTCGATCGAGTCAGATCAATCAATTCCGTCAAATCAGTCGATTCCGTTTTTATTTCTGCAGCTCTGTGCACCTTTTATCCTGATCAGTGACGCTAATTGCTGCTGAAATGGTGAGGTTAGCGGGTGTCTGTAGCTGATTACTTAAGAGGGACGATTGTGTATGGAGACACGGCGTTTGAGAAAAGCTTTTACCTCATCAGAGAAAGATCTGGTCATATTACCCTGATGTTCCGATAGTGGAAACACGTCTATAGAGTTACAGAGTGAACCATGTGGTTGTGTTTTCTAACTCAAACTGAGGAACCTTTTTTGGTGGTTGCAAAAACTGCCTTATAGGCCATGGTCATTCTTTTGTTGTTGATAAATTAACTAGGCAAGGCAATTTTATTTATATAGCACACTTTTAAACACAAGGCAATTCAAGGTGCTAGTTGGGTGGTAATCATCTAAGTGAAAATGTAAATACTCCTAAATCAGTGCATGTGCGTTTCTGTCCTCTCAAGCCCCCAGTCAGTCACAGATGGCCGCCCCACTGGATTCTTGTTTTGTTTTCTGGTAAAAGGGAGTTGTTTCTTTCCATTGTCACCACATGCTTGCTTAGTAAGAGGGATTGCTGTAAATTCAACAACTTGACAATTGGCATTTAAAATCTGATTAAACACTGTATGGATTAGAATTAACATTTATCCATAAGATTTGGTTTATTTCACAGTAAATTTCAGTATTTGATGTATTTATTATAAATAAACGTTACACATCCTTTATAAAGAAGTTCACAACAGAAAGGGGTCTCTCAGGCATTCTCTATAGCACAGATTTACTGAACACCATGGGCCTATGTGTGGTGTCAGATATCTTAAAAAAGAAATCCTAAAGCTATGATTGCTTTCACTGATAATACGAACATTATAGTTGCTTTTCCATGATATAAACATAAAATATCTGTAAAGAAAAATAACAAGGAAAGACTGCAATATCAGCACGGGAAATGGTTTTGGTGCTTATCTTAAAATTACAAGGATTAGTATTGGTAAATATCCTACATTTAATTTTTTTTTTGTTTGGTATTTAAGAGAAAATAAAGCTGTTGAACTGGAAACATTTTAATTCATAAATGTGCAGGTTTATTTTTGCGCAATATTAAATGTATGAATAAGCAATTAACAGAGCAGGCAATTTTGAACCCGTGTGTGTGGTTTTTCTTTAAGATTTTTCTTTATTTTTATTGGCATTAGTGGCATTTATTCATCTGTAGATTTGACAGGAAGAGGAGAGAGAATGGGCAGGACATTCAGTAAACGCTCAGGCTCAGGAATTAAACCTGGGACAGCTACCTCTAGGACTGTAGCATCTGTATATGGTGCACTTCCTCTATCACTGAGCCACCAGGTGATCTGAACTCTGCGGGTTTTAAAAAACCCATTTAGCTTTCAGGGTCATCTTATTTAAAATCTATCTTAATTTATTTAATTTGTGAGAATATTTGTGTTGCAATTTTTGGAAAAAGAGCTGACAAATTTTAAAATGCATTTTGGCACAATAAATGTTTTTAAAACGGCATTATAAACTTTTTTGAAGTTGTTGTTCTGCTGAAATGTATCTGGAATGTGAGGATGTTCTTAAGCAGTCTTTCTGACATTTATAAAGAAAATAATAAAAGAAAAGATTGCAATAAATATTGTTACTAACAGTGCTTTAGATTATATCGCAATATAAATTTGAGGCCTTATCAACCAGCCCTAGAGGGGTAATTTATTTAAATGTTATATTTGCAGTACTTACGACTGAGTGTATGGTTCCTCTGAGAGATACTTTGAGGCTGGATTTGTAGTTTCACTGAGGGATGAGCCTGAGCCTGGGACCCCCTCCACAGCTGCTCTTGAGGACCCGAAGCTGAAGAGGTTTTGGGAGAGTCCCCTTTGGTGTGGTTCTCGTTATCAGCTGAAAATAGAGAGGTGAAAGAAAAATCAATCAACAGCGTTTATCATAGGGCACCAGTACAGAAACTGTAAAAAAACAAAGATACAAAAAGGCATGGATAAACAAATTAATGAAAAAAATACTTTAAAACTATGTAATTTACATCCTTGGATGATTATTTTTAACTTTTAAGGGAGTGATCACAGAGTCACAGAGCTAAGTTTCAGATCCTTTACAAAATCAATACAAATCAGAGCTACACTATGATCAAACCAAACAATAAAACATTACATATTTGTATTAATATTTTAAAGCTGAATCTAGAATGCAAAAAAAATAAAAAAATTAATTAAATTGGGTGATAAGAAACATCCTGTGCCTACAGGGGTCAAAGTTTAGCTTTTATATGTAAATCAATAATCCTATAGTATTGGTATTTTTGGGTTGTTAAAACTGATAATATATATAAAAAAACGTGGTCCATCAGGGTCTTCTATCATATGTTTTTCATACAACAATGATCTCAATGTCAAATATGTAAATAAAAAAAAAATCAATGATTTCATCCCTTTGCCATTTCCTACTTCAAATCTAAAAAAGTCTCATTATTTATATGACCTTTTGTACCCACCATGTTTCAAATTTGTATATTTTATATATATATATATATATATGTGTGTGTGTGTGTATATCTATTGGACACTTGATATTGATAATTATAAATGTTTTTGTTTTGTTTTTGTGTGGAAGTATGTAAACTGGGTTAGGCATAATAATTATTAACTTCAGCCTAAACCCTTTCAGTTTTGTTGTACACAAAAATTTTTAATGTTTTTTTGATTTTTAAAAGCATGTAATGACTGTATAAATTACTACTAAAAATCAATAGTAACTATTAGCAGAATGCCCTTCTGAGTTCTTTTGGTTTCAACAGATCGTTGCAATTATTAAGATTCAACTGACCTAAGCTGAAATTCTAGCTATAATCAACTGAAATAGGGGATAATACAAGAATTTATTTTATAAAATGCAATCAGTTTAGGCAGATTTGAGCATTTCTATGACTTTTGCCTCCACAATTCATCAAACGCACCCAACTACAAAGAGAAATATGTGTAAACAATAATTTAAGCTCAAAATGGCTCATTTACTGGTACAAAATGGAAATAAGATGGAACGAATTGGCTTTGATTGGAATCACAGGTAGGAACTGAAATGGAGCCAAAAATCTATATAAAAACACACCTGATTAAATGTATGATTCTCAAAATGTTTTGCAACAAAACTAAGACCACAGTAGCTTCAGATCCAGATCTGCAACAACCCTCATTACAATCTCCTTCTCAGAACTCTGCATTAATGTAGAGCACAACTTTAAAACCCACATCTCAATTAGTAAAAGGTATGTATATAAATTGTTGCCAATGAGGTCTTGTGCACATCATTCGTTTGTCTTATCTGTAGTCATAAACTCACCAGCGTGCGACTGCATGTGCTCCAGGAGGTTGTTGTAGAACTGGAACTGGATGCCACAGGCACCACAAGTGTAGGGCTCTAAAAAAATCAGAATGCCCAGAAGACTGTTGACTCTTTGTCATCAGAATATTAAAAATATTGTGTGTATGTCAACCTCACTAATTGTCACCTGGATCTATCATGGACTGATCAAATTCAGTTCTAATATCGTGTAGCTGTTTAGGGTGTTTGCAGGTTAAAGTGATTCAAACTATAGTAGCGTCTCCTTTATCTGTGAATAGTTTGGGCTACTTCAGAATTCAATAGTTTACTCTATCAAAGGGAAAAATAACAGAAAAAACAGTTTACATCATGGCAAAAAAGGGAAACGTGGAAAATTAAGCTTCATAGCAGAATATTTTAATTTTGAGCACTAAAACTTACTTTGTGTTGTAGAGAAGGTGTTGGCCACCAGAGGGCTCGGAGTTCCTGCTGACAAGAGGACAGGGAAGGATTTAAAGCTACAGACAGTGGTGCAGGGCTCTCCGCATTAATCTTTAGCTTTCTTCATTAAATCTGATTAACTCCAGATTCTATCCTTTTTTTTTGTCCAACAATAATTCTGAATGGACTTATTTAAAAACAGCAGTATCAAGTCACAAAATGATATAAATGCTTTTTCTGAAAGCAAAACCAAAGTGAAGTCTAGTAAAACATGAAAAGGCCTTCATTTTGAGAGCCATAAAAGGCTAGTTGCAGCATCATCAGGATGGCTTTGATATAGTGTAGCTAAAGCCTGTATGGAAGGCTTTAATCTCAGACCCTATAACTGCAGTAGCCAATATCCTATAATCATGCTGCTAAATTTAACTTCCAAGTCCACACAAGCAATAATAATACTAAGCTAATAATCTTCATCACTGTGTGTTTTTATCTGGTCGCTTTTACATGATTACATGGCAACATATTTATCAATCAGTAAGCACTACACAAACAAAAACAAGACATTCCCTGAAGGGAACATCTTGTTTTTGTTTATTTTATCATGTTTTGATCTTATATCTTCAAGAATGTTTGTAAAAAAAAAAATGATGTTATTGTATGACACAGCTATGTAAGTAATAATTTCAGTGAAACCGTGGACTAGCTCAGGGAGCTGTAGAGGCCTTGAGCTGCCGGGATGATTTGCTAATCCCTGGACTTTTGTTCAATTTGTGTTAAAGATCCCAAAACATTAATTTTCTATCATAATTGTTATGATCCAAGCTCCCATGATTATTTATTGTTTGGCAGTAGAAGCTGCCTAATTCTCTGTATTTAAAAATAACAAAATGTAATGATTAAGACAGTCTCTTCTTTGCCAATCCTTGCCCAATTAAATGGAAGTATAGAAAACCTAAAAATCCCTTAGGATGTTTATTTTTTCTCTTCTTTCATTCCGTTGAACTCACAAAGGGATACAGAATAATGCTGGCTGGCTTTTTCATGGTCATTATTTTTTGGCTAGATGTTTTTTTTCCGGTTTTTACTTTTACTTTGTGAGTCACATCTTGGGATATCTGGTGGAACTCCAGGGGGGTTCTGTTGATGAGCTGTGTAGCCAGTCATCTTCATGATATAAGTATACTTTTCAAGTTTAAAATGTTCAAAACTAAAATAAGATATACAAAAAGAAACGTCACACGTAACCGTCTGATTTCATCATACACTCACAAAGTAACAATTGCAAAACAATCAAAACGTATTCAATAAATTAGAATATGTGTTCCGGTTAGGTTTATGTCTCAGATTATAAGTACTTTTAGAAAACAACATCTAACTGGGTCATTTTCAATAAACCCACATTTCTGTATTACAAAATTATTTATTGAACTAATGTAACATTCTAAATACTAAATCTATTTGAGTTAGCTGTGAGTAGAAAAAGGTAATAATAGAAATAAATGTCTGAAAAAATCTGTCTGAGTGTAATTAATCTCTGTAATGTGTTTAGTTATGAATTGTTGTTATTGTTATTATTAAAATAACTTTTTAATATTTAAATGTATCAAATATTTGAGTAAGTATTTTCTATTACATGCTTGATATTAGTTATATATCAATGTGTTATATTTCATAATTGGTTTTCAGCTTGTGCTTTGGGGATTTTCCAAAGTTTTGGCAGTTCTAAACCAGTATTTTTAACAAAAACATACAGTACCAGTCAGAAGTTTACATGAACGAGGTATCTACACAAAAGTCAATCTATTAAGGCTTTTGATTATTTATCTAGATATTCCTTTTTTGGTTTAGACGGTTGACATGTTTCATAACGTAATTACATCCAATTAACAAGAATTCAGTAACAACTTTAGATTTAGTTTTTATTTTCTCTAATCCACAAAGTAGCAGAAACTTAAACACAAACTCTAATATATGCACACACACTCAATAAGTATATTACTAAATGTAATTTCGCAAACTGTAAAAAAAGCACATATTTTTGTAAGCACTGACAAGGTCTTGGCATAATTATGGCTGGCTATTTGACCAACACAAATGGTGGAGCTCATTTGGTTTAATGGCACTGACCCAGTTTTTAAGCAATTTCCATAAACTTTTAATACAGCTGAGATGAAGGTTTTGGTAAGGTCTTTCCAGAAAATGGGTCGTTCTTGACACTTACCATGATGCTACCACCACTATACCCAACAGTGGGTACTGTACCCTTAATGTTTGGAAGTCACACCTAAATTCAGACAATATTTCTCAAAAAAACATTCTCATGAAATTATTTGGCTTGTCCATCTGGTCAACTCATCATATTATACTTTACTTCAATTGTTTATTTTAATTGGGATTTAAACTTGGTGGTTCAATGTATCCCAAATACTCAGCAAATTTGATTTTAGAATAAACAACATTGACCAACACTGAGCCTCTGGAATGACATTCCAGCTCAGATCTCAACCCTAAAGAAAATTGGTGGTCTACGCTTCAGTAAAGATTTTAACTCATTTAAATAAATCTGAAGCATAGAAATAAATTTCTATGCTTCAGATTTAATTACGCTGCAACATTTGTGACAAAATTAGTTATCAAAGATCTAAACATGGTCACCAAAAGTCGGTTGAAGGCTACCAAGAAGCAAGTGGGACAAATACTAGGGATGGTATAAAGTAGGTATACATTTGGAGCCTGTAATAGGGCTGAGCGATATAGCCTACACTCAGTATCACGAAGGGTTGTTTTTCTCCAAAAGGGGTTGTGGCTTATCCCCTTCGTCCTCGACCAGCTCTACCTGGATTCAAAGTTTTAAATCCTATTCCATTTGCTCACAAACTCCTCAGCATGGAAATAGCTACTGGCTGTCCCATTCCACCACATCCAGTCTGTAACGCAGTACGTTTGTGGCATCTACAAACTACAAACATCTTTTTTTTTTTATACTGAAAATACAGACATGTGCAAAATGACCTTGGTAAAACTCATACATTTTGTATCGATACATTCTCGGTTTATTGCCCAGCCTCAGCCTGTAATCTTTACCCTGTGTAAAGAAGAAATGGAGCAATAAAAATTCAAACTTGTATTTCTTTTATTGTGCATAAACAAACAATCAAAAAAGTCAGGCTGGGGGATAATTCAGTAAAAATATCTATCGATCGACAGAAAAAAAAGAGGCTAACAAAAAAGTTTCCTCTCATTTTTAATTATAGCTCATTAGGTAGCTTATGTCATTTCGTACACCAAGCGAATCATAAACCCAGGCAACTTTGTCAGCCTTATCCTCTTAAACCATAAAAAGGAGCACATGAATACAATGGCAACGTCATTTTTTGATGGTCCCTAAGCAAACCATAGCCTAATGTCTGTTGAATATACAATGTAAAACTAACTTCACCGCGGTCTGATGTCACAGCAAAGAGCGGCGGAGGAAATTGTCCTGAGAAAATATTTCACTAGATCAGGTAAATGTGTCCCTTTTTGAACCAATCCTCAACTCACAAAACCATTAAACGTAGTAAAAATGAGCAAAAAAAAAAAGGAAACTCTACGGTCGGTTGTCTTAAGGAGGACCCCTCAACCCTTACGGAGACATACAGGAACGTCAACAGGGTTATGCTGCTAAAATGTCCACCCGGTTGTCCCGCTGGTCCTCAGAAGCAAAAAACGCTTTAAAAAATACAATTAGGGTTGGAAAGACCTACTGGTTTCATCTCTCAGTGACTGCACTAGGCGGTGTTTGGGGCTCCGTCTACACTCAACTATAGATGAGTAGCTGGTTACCTTTAGCAGCTGAACTGAAACAGAATCACCATTATTGACAAACTAAACCAAAGGTTTGAGCCATTAATATAATAAAGTGTCATAACATGTTTAAAAGATTAAAAAGCATCAAGATAAGCCTTCAATTTAAATGAACATAATTAAAAAAATATATGTAGTGGTTAATAACATTACTTTTCTTTGCAGTTACTGATGTCGCTCAATTGATTTATCTCTGTTTCTTACAAACTCAGTTATGGTTAAAAAAGGGTTTGAAAAAAGGACTTAATTCTTAGTTAAAATTAGGTCATTGATGACAAACAAAATGATCAGGAAGGCACTTAAAATACCTTTTCTACATTTTCTGATCGTTATTGGTAATTATCGATATGGACTAATATGACTATTTCCTTTCCTGTATATGCTCTTGTTCTACAATTCAATTCAATTCACTTTTATTTATATAGCGCCAATTCACAACAAATGTCATCTCAAGGCACTTTACAACAAAAGTAATTTCAATACAATTATACAAACATTCCAATCAGTTAAAAGTTTTCTATGTAAGGAATCCTGCCAGATTGTGAGGAGTCATCAACGTGAGGTTGTGCCATACATCGTTCAGCCCTACAATAATGCCCCAAATTACCACAACATTTTACCTATATCAAGTGCATGTAAACTTCTGATTTGGAACTGTTTCTTTACAGTGGTCTAGCTCCAGTTTAGACTTGTTCCCCACCGAATAAAAAATAATGGGTTAAAAGCAAAATATTAGAAGTAATGTGTTAAACTACTAGAACGGTTAATTAAAAAAAAAAAAAAACTTTGGAAAAATAGTAATTATTTCAAAATCAAAACAGAACATTTTTCCTTACCTCTAAGAATACCTAAACAAAGATGTTAAAATAAGTAATGATGCAACTGAGTGGTGAAACACGCCCTGGTGAAAGTTATTTTTAAACATGTGGTTTGCATCTATTTTAAAAAGAGTAAACATTTAAAAATAACTTCTCAGATTCGACACTGGATGTAGTCTTTATACTACTTTGAGATGAATGCAGACTGTAAATGTGCACATCATTGGGCTCTAATTTATGATATATTGTTTTTCACCAATTATTTTCTACTAGAAGAGAGTAGCATTTTTTTTTTTGAAAAGCTGGAGTAATTTAAAGTATCTGTCTATTAAAGAAAAACAGGATTTCCAAAAAGATGTATATTGTATATATTCATGATCAGAGACTGGAGATGAATATTATTTTCAGCCCACAGAATTGAGTTTTATATAGTAACAATTGATGCAAGGTAGGTCACTCAAACCTCTATACAGAGCCTCCATTTCAATTTTCAGCCCAGCAGAGTAGCAAAACAATATCTGCTGAGAGTATGTGAAGCAGACAGAAACAAAATATCTACTTAGCAGAACATATAATACCTCTTCCACTTTGAGCAGAAATAATACATTTCCATGCACAGAAACAAATGCACTAAACAAGACACTAAGTGCTTACCACTTGAGTTCTGCGAACTGTTTGTATCAACCAAACTAGTCTGAATCGCGCTCTCTAATTTCCGTCTAAATGGGCTGTCTGTAAGGCAAAAAACAGGAGAAACAAATAAGTGACATGTTTACAAAAAAAGGGTAAAATATTTCAAATTCAAGCGATGCACACAACTATTAGGTTAAAGCTAAATTAATGGCATGCAGTTTACATTTAATTTTAATCTGCAACATTGAAATCAATCATACTGACAGGCTTGACTAAGAATTCAAATGGTCATATTATATTTAAATATGGTTTTAATTCTGCCTATTCGTTTCATCTTTTTGACCCACTTCTATGAAGCGAGTGTGTGTCGTGCTTTAAATAGGCTGAGTGCTTCTTAGCAGAAAGATAGATTGAGGAGGTGGGGGATGGTATGAAAAAGCAAGATGAGACTCAAAAAATTTGCACTTCCATTTTAGAAATTGTCAAATTTTGCTAACCTTTAAAAAGGATGACTACTGACTTTTTATTTAGCATTTTGTAACCCCATGGCTTTAAATGCCCATGCAAATTTTAGAAATATAATTGGCAGAATGCAAGATTAACATTTAACATTAAAAATGTTTAGTGATTGTTATCAAATCAAAATTGAAATACGATTAAAGTTTGTGTTTTAATAAATCTATCTTTATCAAAACTCATCTACAAATCTTTTAGTTCAGTTTATTTGTCTCCATTCATTTTTGTTTTGTGGTGAAAATAATAGTAGGGAGAAGCTCCTTTATTGGCACAACTCACCCAGTTGTATTTGTTTTTTATATTTTATAAACTAAGACAAAAAACAAGTGAAATATGGAAGCAAATATGTATGAAAATGAAAAAGCAATGTCCTTTTCTTTATCGTTTTCATTAAGTCACAGAATGAGCAATTTTGAAGAAGAAAATGAAAAAAGCAGTTTGGAGGATTTCCTATTCATTTTATTCATGAGGCAAAAAATGTAGCCATATTCTGAAAATGAAAAAGCATTTCTGCCAATGCATTTTAATTTTAGAATTTTACTATTCAAATTAAATTTTGTATCTACTTTGCTAGTGTTATTTGAAAATTTAATCGTAAATGTCCCTTTCTTTATCGTTTTCATTAAGTCACACAATGAGCAATGTTGAAGAGGAATATGAAAAAGCAGTTTGTATGATTTCTTATTCATTTTATTCATGAGTCAAAATTGGTAGTTGTATTGAGAAAATGCTAAATCATTTCTGCTAATGCATTTAATTTAAATTATTGTACATATGTGCTTCCATCATGAAAATGTGCTTTGCCTAATTATGAAGTTATGTTTTGAGCTTTTCCAGCATCTATGAATTTCATGTCCCTCCATGCCACACCTTGACTATAAAAAAAAACTGACATGACTGTAAAAATTCTGAGAGACATGTGCTTCACAGATAATTTGTCTATCAGCTTTATAAAACCTGAATACTCTTCATCTTTTATGTGTAACATCAGAATAAAATCAAACTTACTGCTCAATGCTTTGCTCAGACCTATAATTCATAAAGAAACAGACAACGCTAAAATTTCAGTCACCATCCATCAATAGCACAAAAAGGTGTGTGTGATTTCAGTTGAGCTCAGATCACAAAGTTATCATTTGTTCAAGTTAACATAATTTACTAAATGTCAGGAAATGAAGCCATACTTACTTTTAATTTTACTAGCTTGGCTGTGGCTAAATTTACTCATGTCCAGGGTACCACATTCCTGCACACGTGATGTCTTCAAATCAAATGAGCCTTTAACAAAAGAATCTGAGTCATATACAATCTGATGCAAAACTTTATCAATGTTGCTACACCAGTCATAAGCAAGCATATGTTGGATAAAGCCATATAATTGCAAACTCCCAGTGTAAAAAACAACTCGATAAAAATGAAACTGTGGCTCTGAAAAAAAAAATTAGAAAAAGTTTACAAACTGTGGGATGAGGAAGTACTATTTAAACTGGCTTCACTGGTACTAAGAAGAAATGTTGGTATTAAAGGTGGGGCAGGTGATTTTCTTCTAAAACACTGTGCAATGTTGCTAGAAATGCTCTAAATATAATGATAGAAACCAATAAATTAGGTGTTTTGTTAGAAAAGCAAATAATCATAATTGCATTTGAAATGGAAAATCTAGGAAAAACCTAAACTAATCGTCTCGAACAGACTGGTCAGAACGATTGGGTGCTAGATCCACCTTCCCCTCCCCTGTTTGCACGTCGGTCTTTGTGCAGGCAGCGCGGGTCTCGGTTTGGAACGGTAAACGGGAAGTGGAGCTGAAGCCGCAGCTACGTTAGCCATTTTAGCTTGCATACCACATTGGTATATGTTTCCGTAGGTGCATCATGTTGCGAATTATTATAGAAAACATGCCAACAACGGGTCGAAAACACAAAAATGTAGATTAGAGTTTATAAGTCTTCTGCAAATAAAACTTATAAACATCTGAAGCAAAAGCTAAATAAAACCCAATTCACTTTGTATTTATATCATGTAATGCACAACACCTCATCTCAGGGCAAATAAGAATCACCCCAGTTTGATGTAAAATGCAAATTCAAGATTTTTCTGTATATTAAGAGAAAAGAGGAGGTAGTTGTATATAGTAAATCAATGTGTAGTTTGGTCAATATATTTAACATGTTTTGACAGTAACTGCTGAGGTGAATGTAGTTGTATTGATTTTTTTAAGGGCTGAAGTTTGAGCCATCAGAAACTGAATTACAATTACTTCCATTAGAATTTCCATTGCTCAGCTTGAACAAATGTTTATAAAACGTGAATGTCAATTGTGTCATTTTAAAGCCAATTTGTTAGCTTGAATATATGTACACCAAACTGAATGACGTATTTTAAACTGAAATTATTTACTTAGAAATTATATTTCAAGTTGTGAGCTATTTAGATTCAATTTAAGCAATGCAAAATAAAACAAATACACATTTTCAAAATAAACTTCCAATGGCTGTAAGTGTCACCCCTAGATTAGTGTGTATTTGATAATATAAACTGTTGCTTGTTAAAAAAGCTTTTTTTTTGCAAAACTTTAAAAAAAATTATTAACCAAGATGTTCTCAAATTTCTTCTGCTAGGAATGGAACGTTCTACAATTGATCTATTAGATGGAGGCTGTAACCCCAGCCTTCACTTCACAAAAAAATATTTATTGCTAAATCAACCCAAATCATTTATGTGGAAATGTTTCACAGCACTGACTCCACCACCCACAGACTAGGCCCTGCTGTGCTGCAGCATTGGTCAACCACTGACCCATGCTGCACTGAACAACAACACTTACAACAGGATTAGCTGTGAGCTAATATTTCATAGGTATATTCATAAGTTATATGATGCAAAATATCTTTTATAAAAAAGTGAAAAATTGTCATTGTTATTATTCAAAATGAAGAGGGATGATAAGATAGATTGTTAATGCAGAATGACACAATCAGACAGTCAGACATTTGAACACTTGATATTTATTGTCTATGTATTATTATGTATCTTTCTATATCTGGTGGCCATCTTCCAGCAGCTTGAACATCAGGAGGGTTGGCCTACAGTTGGGGGGTCTGATGGGGCACCAAATCTCATATCTAGCAGGCTGAACATCAGTCTGGGGTCAGTAGTCAAGATGAGCAGCAGTGGAGGAAGACTGAATTAAGCAATGGTATCCTGACCTGTAAAGCAGCAGAAACTAATTAACACATCTACTGTGCTGGAATTATTGTGTTCATCATGCATCCCAGGTCAACATTTTTTTTTTTTTTTTTTTTCAGAGATATATTTTAAAAAGAATGAAATACCTGCTAATCAATAATCCTCTTAGCACATATGGGTAGTAAATATACTACTTTATACTTTAATATTTTGGATAAAATTGACTTCTATCTCCAGTGATTAAATTCACTGATTGAAAAACAAGCATATATTATCATAAAATACACCGGACACACCTACACAAGCTATGTTTTCTAATGTATTCTTTTGTTGCTTGTTGCATTGTAAGGTCAAGTGAATATACAGTAGATACAATACATTTTCCTTGGAAGTACATTTGACCTTGTTTAAAGATATATTTACATATTGTAACTGTTGGAATTGTATTGAAAATGTATACCTAAAGTTTTTCTTAGAATAGCACGATCCTGTATTGTCCCTCAAAGGGGAAATTCACATGTAGCAGCAGCAAATAACATGTAAAAAGAAGCAATGGATTCACACAAGTAGAAGTGTAAAAACTGAATTTGAAAATTAAGAATACGTAGGACAAAAAAATACTAAACCAGAGTACTACACAGTTATACAAATAAAGTGGCATAATGTGCAGCCGAGTAGCATTATTTAAAAAAATTATACAGATTATTTACGTAACGTGCATGAGTTCTTTTGCTTAATTTATTATGTAATTATTTTTTGTATTGATTAAAAATATTAAAGACTGGTCTTCTGGATGTGAATTGATCCGAAGAACATTGAAAATCAGAGCCAGAAAGGGTCTCATCATTGTAACTATGGTTTACAATACAGCTGAACCGAGTAGTAGCAGTCAGTCTGTAGCTAATGGGCTGCTAGCTTGTCATCAGTCTAACTTCAGTCAGCTGTGAGATTACTTTGAGCACATATCAAAATAACAGCGGAAAGTCTAATTTGCAGTGTAATATACAGATAAATATTACTTCAAGCAACAATCACATTGTTTATTAATGTTGACAACAAAGTCTGTATTTTTATTTACCTAGAAATGAGCCGAGAAACAGTTAATCGACTGTAGCGGTGGCAGAGCACTAGTGACTGCATGAACCCTCAGGGAGCGCCTGGGTGCGTTCCGGTGTTTCGGAGGCGTGGCTTAGGGAGAGAGCCTGAAGAAAGGGGGTTGGACTTTTTTTTCAAAACACCGTTTGCTGCAAAATCACCTACCCTACCCTTAATAATTTACAAGGTAAACATGAATTAATCGACTGTACACCTAACAAATGCAATGAACCACAAACATGAGCTGCTCAAGTACAATGATCCTTGGTTCCATCAGAAACTTCTCAAAAGAGAAATAGACTAAATTTATTGAGAACAGTGAACCCAGAACAAGCCCTGGTGGTTTATTCTGTGTTGTGTTTATCTCCAAAGCTGGAATTTGGATCCCAGCATGACATCAATCCAACGTAACAAAGTTCCAGTTCCGAACTTGAAAACTAGTGTGGTTAATAAAAAAATTAGCAACACAAGCGGATTTAACTGTCTGCATTTTGCAATTTAAAACACAGTTCAAACACATTAAACAAAGATGTATGTGAAGATCTGATGAGATATAAATCATTAGAAGTAAGAAAATTACAGCTGATATACCGTATTTTCCGGCTTATGAAGCACACCTGATTTTAAGCCGCAACAGCCTATTTGAGTGAAAAACCACAAATGTGTATAAATACAAGCCACACCCGATTAAAAGCTGCGGCTATTTTAAGTGATTGGTGTTTGGGGAAGCTTCGATTTTATTAATATTTCAACACGGTGGAAACACCTCAGCCGTCCTCTCTCTTGAGTGTCCGGCCAATCTTCAAGTAAGACTTCAAAGTTCGGGCCATATGCTTTTATTACCTCTAAAATCTTTTTTTTTCGTCTTATTGCATTGAGACAGTTCTTTATGCTGGCATCTGCAATGTCTCACCATTTATTAGTGCTGCCAACGATACATGAAGCCGCTCATCAAAAAGCCAGATCGATTACATTTTCTTCTTCATGTTTTTTTTTATTATTATAGAAAACATAGTAAAGGTAAGTACATTTCAAAACGATATGGATTTTCTCAAATTCTACCCTGACAACAAATCCCCAGACAGCCAACCCTAAAAAAAAAAAAAAAATAAAAAATAAAAAAGGTTGCCAAATTTTATAGAATTTGTTTTCAGAACGACGTATAGTGTATCTGATTTTTGCTAAATCTATGCATAACATAATATCTCTTATCCAGTGAGCAAGGAAAGGAGAGACAGAGTCCTTCCACTTCAGTAAGAAAGCTCTTCTAGCCAGTAAGGTCAAGAAGGATAGGATTCTTAGTTTGAAATGTGGTAGGGTCGGATCTGGGGTTACTCCAAAAATAGCAGAGACCAGGTTTGGCTCCACCTGACACTGCAAGACTTCAGAAATCGTACAGAAAATTGACCTCCAAAAGTTAGCTTGGGTATATGCATGCCAATTTAACCTTAGACAGGTGCACCCAGTAAAGCACTTTAAATTGCACGAGTGCATGTCGAGCACACATTGATGAGGAGTGCACCTGGTCCAGCACAGACCCCCACACCTTATCAGAGATTGTGGAATTGAGGTCTTGTTCCCAGGAAGTTTTAATAGCAGCTAATGAAGGACAGCATTATTTATCGATACAGTTGTAAAGCTTAGACATTACTCCACTCACTGAGGCATTTACAGATAAAAACACACCCAGTGGATTCTCTACAGGTTTATTTGGAAATTGGGGCGTTATACTCTGCACATAATGCCTGACCTGTAAGAACCTGAAGAACTGAGTGGATGTGATTCCAAATTTTGATATCAGCTGGGCAAAACTAGAAAAGAGATTATCAGAATATAAATCTGTGAAACCTTTTAAACCTTTTTATGCCAAACAAGAAAGGCAGCATCAGCCATTAATGGAGACAATAAGTGGTTAGCTGCGATTGGACTTAAAAATTAAAAAGCCTAAAGATCCAGATTTTTTCTGAATTGAGACCAGATTTAGATCGACTACCTTTGACTTAAAAGCGGTATCATGTCCCGCTCTCGTAATGCCTGTCTCACGTTTGATTTCATTGTTCACACAAACTTCCTCCTCTCTCTCTTTTTCCTGTCTCTTATAGGCACAATATCCCTTACTGTGAAGGATGTGATGTGTACAATTTGTAGATTGAGACGGTCCTCTAGTGGCCATTAGCTGTAAAAATCCATAAATAAACCACACCTATTTAGAAGCGGCATGGTTCAAAACATTGGAAAAAAGTAGCGGCTTATAGTCCGGAAAATACGGTAGATATTTTTTTGCATTCAAGGCAGCCATATTGGATTTTGAGCTTAAGTCAGCCTCCAGTCTGGAATTCTGATTTCGTCATTTATTTTTTCAATTTACAACATTGGAAATTCAAGGTCTAAGGAAAAATGCAAGGCATAATTCTTCAACCAATCATTACGTCCAAAGGAATGAGAACACAACTTCCACAAGTATTGTTACACATATACATTTAAAATGTCTGTCACCAACGCGATCGTTCGGAAAACTTTGTATTTATCGAGAAGGTCCTTGTAAAAAGTTAGCAAAATGTTGTTTGGTTGTTTTAGAAACACATTTAGTGCTGATTACATTGTGTTCCTTCTCTTCGTTTTCAAGCAAAATTCGAACTAATTCAATCAGACTCACCCAATGGAGTATGAAGAGCAACGTGTTCCTGGTATGGGTTGAAGTATTTGTACTGCTTCCCACAGAACTCACAAACATAGCTCCCAGTTTCTGGAGATTCAGATACACACAATTAACCTTTTAATTACCATAATAAATAACAGAGCCAAGCTGAAGATGCTGATAAATATAATTGTGCCAAAATGCCTTTGCGTTTAGCAGTTTCTGACAATGGGGTGTCCGCGCATACAGGTGCATCGAATAAAATTACTATGTCACTGAAAAATGATTATCTTTTCAATGAAATTTAAATTATTTCAGTAACTAAATTCAAAAAGTTAAACTAATGTTATAAGGATTTAAACAGAACACAGAAACACAGATATATTAAAATAAATTATTTGTTCTAAAGTTATGAGTATGCCTAAGACCCAATGAAAACAAATTCGATTTCTCCCAAAATTGTACTATGTAAGAGAGAAAAAAGTGTCTTTAATACATAATTGCTTTCTCATGGGTATGGTATTGCCTACACAATGATGGGAAAGACTGCTGAATTGACAGTTGTCCAACAAACTTTCAGTGACGCCTCCCACAAGGAAACTCACAAAAGATCATTGCTAAAAAAAGAGCCATGACACACCAACATCTCCATGACATTGGGTGAATTTGTTCAATTCCTTTTATTACTTCACTCCTGACCCAGAAACCATAGAGAAACCTCTTACTTGGGCTAAATCTTCCCGGTTGCTTAGCGGCCCAGACTCATCTTATCAGATGAAAGTTCATTTTTCAATTCAGTTTGAAATCAAGGTCCAAGGAATCTAGACTTAAGATGGAGATGGTCTAAATTATCAGGTCTAAATTATCTGAGGTTCACGATGAAGTTTTCAAAGTCAGTGATTATTTGTGAAGCACTATCTTCTACTGGTGTCGCCCACAGTATTTTGAAGATCAAAGTTAGGACAGCCACCAAAGTGGAAATTTTGGACTTCATGTTTTCCTCTGCTAACAAACTTTATGAGGATTGCTGATTTAATTTACCAGCAGCACTTGTCACCATTCCACCATGCCAAAACTATCAAAAGATTATCCAAGGGAGAATCTCTTATGTACTGGCAAGAGCAAGATGAGAGACATCAGAGTCAGCAATGTTGACCAACTGAAGGTAGCTATTTAATCAATTTGGGCTTCCTTAGCACCTCATCAGAACCATAAGCTGCTTGCATGCAAGGACCACCACACAGATGTGGTAAATAATGCAAAAGGGACCCCGAACCAGACCAGTAAGAGTTGATATTTTTACTATATTTACTGTACATAGTACTTCTCATGATGCCAACATTTCTTTAAAAAAAACAAAAAGGTTGTCGATCTCCTGTAATACCTTTCTGAGAAAGTCAATCATCAAAAGGAACATAAATACTTGAAAAGTGAGTGGGATAAACAAATATTTTGATTTATTTTGAAGGGACAGAAACCTAGCATTAAATATAGTACATTAATGATTAGAAAAGAAAGAGGGGGCCTGTCCCTCCCAAATGTACATGATTGTTACCTTGCAGCTCAACTTAAAACAGTAATACAGTGGTGTGATGGAGCTTGTGAGGCTAGATGAAAGGACATTAAAGGCATATGTGGAAACATACCAATATAAGCTTAGATCGGAGACCAGAAACTTGCAATGGCTTGTCAAAAGAAATTAAATCCGTTTGGCTTCTTTTACACTATTGACTTGGCTCGATGTTGTGAAGAAACTAAATATGACCAACCATATAGTTTTAAAAACTGGTCATATAACTGCATATTGCAAAATACTGCATATTGCAAAATACTGATTAAGAATAATTTACTATATTTCCAAACACTGCAACAAAAATATGATGTAGAATTTTTTTTTTTACTTCTTTAGGTACTTACAATTACAACAATGTCTTTTTTCGAATATACTGAACATAAATATTTCAAAATCCAATGAGATAATTCACCTGGTCAGGAAGCAATAAACAATGCAAATCTGTCATCTCTAAACTTTATCAAGGCTTGTTGAAAGGTAAAGGTACTTCAACAGATTATATAAATTAATTATGAATTAATTAAATTCTGACATATCGTGAACAACGTGATAATATGTGTGAATCTGCTACTTCAGTCTCTTCTTCAGCTTATTGGCAAGAGTTTGGTTGGAAAGACTTGGTCCGGTTTTTCATGATGCCAAAACAACAATTTGGAAGTAACTTAAGTGCTCCTATGTGCTGAAGAGGTTGTGGGGACACAGAGGCAAATAACACCCACATTTTTTGGTCTTGTGTTAAAATCCCAACTCTTTGGAAAGAGGTTAGAACAAAAAAGGAATAGATTTTGGGTTTAAAATTACGGCAGCGTACTTAATTCTATTCCTGTGGGAGCTATTCCTAAGGAATACTTGTTAAAAAAATTTCATCACTACACTAAAAATATATGGGGGGGATTACAATATTTTTATATAAAATATTTTTATATATTTTTTAAATATTTTTAAATATCTTTGGAGGGCTAGATTAAAATATCATTAATTTCCGTCAAATTTTCTCTAAGCCCCATGGCGTTACAGTCTTGCATGCAGGCTCAAATATCTACATATACTACTCACTAATACTGAAATAAATGTAACGCTGCTGCAGATTATCTATTTGTTTTTTGTAAACAAACAAAAAGCTACAATGTCCGGGTCTATATTTAACCAATCTTTTTGTCCTCTTTTAAAGAATAGTCTGGGGGTAAACTTTTTACAGAATTGAAAAGCAACATTTCATATGAAATAAGAGTTTAGCATTTCATTATGCTTTGATAAATTTCTATTTTAAAAGTATTACATTGACTCATTGACATAATTAGTTTGTAGATGCACTAGTGGTCAATTAGCTAGGACATGTTAGCAGGGTCAGCCTGTACGGTAAGAATGGATGTAAGAAAATATCGATACACTGATATATTGCAATGTTTTATGTCATGATATTGTTTGATATTCAAACGCAATGTGTCAATTTTACTCTTAGAATTTTAATGGAAGCATTAAAGAAGACAGTATTTTCATAGTAAAATTTAAATTATGGCAGTTATTGGCGGCCATTTTCGCCTTCTTGGTTCCAGAGGATCAACTAGATCTAGGAATGTATGATACAGGTTGGAGTGTTTAGAATGCTGAGACGGTTTTTCAACAGTTAAATTCTGTTTGCAAAATCACAATATATATAATCCTACTCATAGTATCGCATTATGTTGCAATATATTGCATCGTCCTCCCTGTATTGTGATACATATTGTATCACCAAATTCTTGTCAATACACAACCCTGCTGGAAAGCAATGCAGACAAAATTCTTCTTATTCTGAACTATATGTTAAAGTAAACACATTTTACTTATTCAATCAGCAAAACTGGTTACTGAGACATATCTTTTCACAACAGCTAAGTAAATCCTCCAATTCTTCCAATCATGCAGCCCCTGAAAGCTTTGAGAGTGCTGGAAATTAAAATGACCTCACATAAAAAGAACGCTGAAAACAGGAAGGATCTATAAATCACGGAATACACAATTTCAACTCTCTGTATATATGTACTGGACATGTGGTAGAATTGACAATAAAGAAGACTTGACTTGACTTGAATACAAAGATAATATTTGGGGGGGAAATAATAAAATATAAATAACACTAAGAGAAATGGTTGAATAGGATGAATTCTGCCAGTTTACAATGAATGCAAAAGAGGTTTGGGTTTGCAGTGTGTTCAGCAATCTGTTACAGGAGATTTTAACCATAACAGCCTATATTTAAATAAGAAATGAATACTTCAGTCTTACTTGGTCCAATTTTCTGATAGGGTTCAACAGTCTCTTCCTCTTTAACGCCATCAATGGGTAGCACCACCTGTTCATATGGATCTGAGCAAGACAGAAACATAAGCACTGAAATACCAACGTTATTTTTAAGAATCATCTAAATACAAAAACAATTATGCGTCATACTTGTATGTGTCATACTTGGCCATTAAAGCTGATTCTGAATTACTTGTTTCTAGCACATTATCTTTTATTCTCAAATTTGTAAAGTGAAATTAGCTACTAACCATTATTTACTTACTGGCCTTATAATGAAGTTTTCCTCTGGATAAAGTTTCAAATTGTTGGTACTAGCAACTGAATTATAAAACGTAGCAATAGAGTTGAGGCTTCCATTAGATTACTTTCTTTTAAACTGATGCAACAATTTAGCTTTTCTCAATTATAGACAAATACAGATTTATTTTTTTCCATTCCACAATAAGTTTTTGGATCAAAACACTGCAGCCTGACAAATATATCCAAACAATGTCAATAAACTGTAATATTTTCAATAAAAGGTTTTAAGGGATTTAAAAACAAACATTTACCCAACAAATTTAATAAATATTTTAAAAAAAACTGAGGTAAATAGTTCAAGGCTGTTTGAGGGCGTTGCAAACATAACTGAATTTAAAGTAAGGACCAAAAAGAAATGGAAATTATGAATATGTTCAAATGAGGAGTTTGATCCTACTGGCTTAAATATCAAACTCCAGTTTTCAAAGACATTCACAGATATTTATAATGAAATTGTTATAAAACTCCCGTTTACCATCCACTGCATGCAGGTCACGGTGCTCCTGGAAACAACTGTAGTATTTATACTTCTTGCCACAGATGTCACAAGAGTAACGAAAGCTACCTGAAAATGGACAAAGGAAGATAAGCAGAGTTTATATTACCTTACTTAAGTTCAGAAAGACTAAGGATTTCACTTGCTGTATTATTTACATTTGAGAAAAAGATATGCTTCTGCCTTTTAAATATGGTAAAAAGGAGGAATGTTAAATAGTACTATGCAACAAAGGTGCAGTGCATTCGCATCTATGAAGAAACTGACCATAGGAAAAACTTTAGTCACGCGTTTTAGTTGTTCATAAAACAGTTTTACACAGAACCATAAAAACATATTTATGTTCTGCTTTTAACCGTTATTCCCAGGAGAAAGATGTATGCATCACAGATATTAAATTTAATAACACCGAAAGAGGAATCTGGTGACAAAATGAAAACTCAATGACGTGGCTGGCAAATAATTTTGTAAAAAAAAAAAAAATTAAAAAAAAGAAAAAAAAAAGAGCCATGACGTGCCTTTATCTCGCAAAAATGATCTATAATTTGCCTTATTTGAAAGCTAGAATCTGATTGATGTAGAATATTGTTTTTCAGTGTTAAAATCAATAAGCCTCAAATAATTTAAGGTGTCATAAAAGCCAGATGGGTTCTAAAAACAAAGCTAAGAATAGATGTACTTAGATGCAAGCAAGACTGCATTTCAATAATGGTGCTTTTTCAAATATATAAATGCTCCATAAAGTTCGAACAAAATATAAAATAGGAAATCAATGTTAAAGCCCCAGCACCTCAAGGTTTTAATATAATTTTCTCTCCAATTAACATGAAAGAAAAGGTTTATTTTAGACAAATTAAAAGATTTCTTGGGTTTGTCAGCCAAATTAAAGCTTAAATAAGATGGCTCCAGGCACAGTTTAGACTTAATGCATAGCAAATCTTTAAAGGGGTAAACAACAAAGTTAATTGGTTATGGATGCCAGATCCTTTAAGATGGTGTTCTCTTTACTATCAGCTTTCTGTGAACCAAATGTAACAAAACATTAAACTATAATTTAACATAGAAAATCTAATTAAATCATAATAAATGTCAGTCCAAAGGGGCTTATTTTGCAACCAACTTCGTTTTGTAATTTTCCACCATCCAAAAAAAAAGAGATTTGTGGAGTCTTGTATTTCAGCAACCCCAACCACTCATGTACAGACATGATACGTTGGCATCTCCCTTTGTTCTGCACCCACTCAAACACAGAATCAATACATCATCAAGAGAAAGAGCAGATAATTTGATCAAGAGGAGTTTGTAGATGATGATTTGTTTCGGTACCTTCAGTAAATGGCAGAATAAACAGTGAAAGCCACAACTGACAAGAATGCTAATGTGAATGTAAGTACTGTTCTGGTATTTTTTCTTTTTATTAAACTTCCACAAATATAAAATATTGGATTTGTAAAATGTTAATTTCTCTGGCAAGGAAGCCTCTTTTCTCTTGCATTATTCATGCAAAATATTTTTTCTTACATTTTGCCAGATCCTAAAATATTATCTATGCTGAACTGCAGCCAGCCCATAAAAATCTGTGAAAACACACATCATAAAATGAAAGGCTGAGCATAACACTATTATTATTCTTGTCAGAAGGCTTTAAGTCAAGGTTACTGTTTAAGTCAAGGTTATTGTATTAACCAGGTTACTATAAAAAATGAGAAAATTTTAAAACACATTTCTGCAATTGAAATGCAGAGACAATTTAGCCCAAAGATAAACTGATAAAGGTTGTGCTATGCTGTACTCTGCCAGTCAAATTAACAGGAATATTTTCATCATATTTTTTGAGTATTTAATTATTTCATTAATTTAGAACATCAAATTACAAAACTGTCTTTTGAAATCAGTGTGAATTTCTCCAAACAAAGTAGTAAAAATGCTGCCTTTGCACTAAGGAAACTATAAACACCCCAGACAGTAATTTCATTTTCTACATGAAATCTGCTATTATTGAGGTAAACATTAAAGATTGTAATAGTGATCAAATGTTTCAAAAGGATCATTAGAGAATTGTAGACAGTGAACAAAATGTGTGGTGTCCCCATCTCCCTGTATGACTGCAATGCAACCAAAATTGAAAAATCTTCACTATGATCTAACGATTTCTGACTGATGACTCGCTGTTTTTGTACAATACATATTTTTGTTAAAACATTTCTTTGTTCTAATTTAGCCCCCCTCTCATGTGCACCATTTTCTTTGTTTGCCTGTCTTTTTGGTGTCCATGTCTATTGCATTTAATGTAAGTCTCAAGGCAATTTCTAATAAAGGTTTTTAAATATATACATCAAGTGGAGCATTATAACAAATGCTGTCGTGCTCTGCTTGTGAAAGTAAATCTGTTGGCTTCTCTGTGGCAGTGAGACAGCAATTCTTTCAGGTAGGACACGTTAAAACTAGGAACAATTATTATTGTTTTGACACTAACAAACATTTACATACTAATTTTGAAAGTACAGTTTCTGTTAATTCTATGATTTTAGGCTCTAATATTCTAGCCTTTTAAATGTCAAATTATTTAAATAATACCTAAAATATATACACTAAAGGTAAGACAATAGAATTTGAAAAGAGGTGTAGTCTTTTATTCTTACTGTATTGATGAAATACGTTTCAAATGCTGATTTCGATTTATATCTTTTTATTTTAAGAAATCATAGTAATTTACATACAGGAGTGGACAGTTAACAGGCTACAGTATTTAGCCTAAACTATTTAGTTTTTAAAGACTCTTTGAAGCCTTATGCCAGTCAATATGAAGTTTACAGCTGAAGTTGACATTACAATCAAGTTTAGATCAGTCCTAAAAAAAAAAACAAAAACAAAAAAAACACACAAAATAGGCGATCAGGGTCAACAAACTAAATGCAATTAGTATTAACTTATTACCTGTTGTTTTCAGTTCTGATTTCATTTGCTCTGCCCTATCTACTGCTTTACTATTATTTAGACTGATATGTGTTTCATGATCAGCACGGTTTGAACAACTTGCTGACTCATCTGTAGACTTATTTATATTTAAGACACTATTTTAGCTGAGCTAAATAAATCTTGCCCCTGGCTGTTTAACTATTTTGATCAATAAAATTTGATTTTTTTTTGGTCTTATAATGTTTTTGCTGGGGTAAAAGCTTGATTTGTAAATCTGTCATTAATCACCTTCGCCTAGTTTCTCTGGACAGCCACTCAGGCTGCTCACAGACCTGCATTATTTTTTACTTAACAAATATCTCTGTAAATTAAACACAAGACATGCTGAGGTTTAAAGTATAAAAATTCTGCACAACGAAACGTGCTTTACAGTGTATGCTATCCTCTGAGGGATTTAATCTCAAAGTGTTCTTCTCCATCCAGTCTCAGTGGCCTAAACATCAACAGTCACAAACAGTTTAGTGGAATCTATCTTGTATTTCTTATATACCGTCTAAAGGTTCTTGTTCTACCTCCATTAGCTGCTCTTTTCTTTTCCTTCACTATGCAGTGTCTGTACTGATGAGCACAGTGAGCATGTGTAGGTAAATGTATAAATAACTCAAGTACTACTCTGAGGCACAAGTATTTTTAGTTCTAATCAAACTTTGAATGTGACGTTATGGTGCCTGGTAAAAATGGGTCTTGTATTCATCATCTTGGAGTTAATCTTTTCTGAGTAATGCATTGTTAAACTACATACTGTAAAAGATTACATCAATTACTTGCATTTTGTGTACATAATAATCTTTGTTAGGTTTGTGGTTTCCTACTCTCGTGTATATCTATTTAAAAACTAAATCTTATTTCATGCAAATAAAGTTTGTTTAATGGATAATTGGCAAAAGTGTACTTACTATTGGGTGTCTGAGGCAGACCATCTCCAACCATGCTCTCTGATTCTATAATGAAAAAAAAAAGATTTGGATGTTCTTGAATAGATTAATGCCAACATGTGCTTAAAACTCCAACTCTTGTTGCAATAATTTTTTTTCCTAAATACAATAAAAAAGTGGCAAACATGAATGTTGTTTTTAACGTTTTCGGGTCTATTTTGTTCACCCTGACCAAACAGAGTCAGCGTACTGTGATCTGAATGCGTGCTTTCAAAAGCATGTTGGCAATTTGGAATCAGAGGCTTGACAACAACAAAAAGAAAGACAGCATAAAAGTAGGACAATCATGTTGTGTGAATTACTGAATTGACTCTTCAGTAAATTACTGAATTGACTCTTCTCTGAAAATATAAATGTGTTAAAAGTTTTACAAAATGTGTTATAGTCTTAAGAAACAAAACAAAATGACTACAAGCGGGACTACAACAAAATCCTCTGTTCTTGCACTCATTTAAAGATGTGTGAAATTGTGTTTTAAACGTCATCTAGAGCAACAGGCAACTTCTCACTATGTGGAAATAGAGAAGTCTATAGATTTTTTTTATACAGGTTGTTAATGCCCCCCTGTTGCCTTGTATTTTATGCGCCTTTGTATTTTAGCCAAAAAGAAGGCTCAACGTGCAAGAACACGCATGAAACCTTTTTATACTAAGCAAAGTTCAGCAGCTTTTTCTTCCCTGAATAATGCATTATTTTTAGTTTAATATGGCAAGAAAGAGAGAATTGCAATGTAAATCTAAATTGGTCCGTTTTATCTTACAGGGAGGCAATGCTTAAAAGGTGGTACCTATCTTTCAGTTCTTTTCAGTGAAGGTTTTGGTTGGAGTTGCTCCAACTTATAATAACTTCCTGTGATAGTATTTTATCCTGTGATTGCAATGTTTCTGAATAGTCTATGTCTGCCGGGTAGGTATACAGAGCCCTTAGCACGTCAAACATTTCATCCACTGAAATCATAATGAAACAAAAGACGAAACAAAGGAGAGCTCAAAATGCTGAGCAATTGGAATCCTTTGTCAACCAGGAACAGGGAAACGTATACAAAACTGTAACAACTGACTTCCAAAGATCACAAATACCGTGTTGTTTTGAAAATAAAAGAGATACAACACCAATTGAATGCATTAAAACAGATGAAATAAAATAAAGAAAAATATTGAATCACTATTCATGAAGGATGTTCATATGGTTATTTTAGAGTAAATTTAATTTGAAAATAATAAGGTGTCTGACAAGGCGTCATTCTGCAAAGCTGACCTTTCAGCTATTGAATGAGAACTCTGGAACTTGACTGATAAGAAATATTGTTTCTGATTAATGAAGGTCATGCATTAAAGTATTCGACGTGTGCAACTAATTATGGCCTGAATACCATAGGCACCTTCTGAGGTCACCCATCTCTTTTCTATTTCATAACAAGCCTTAACTGAATGCAACCTATTTTTTAGGTAGGTTGGCAAGACCCTAAATAAACTGTTTAATAGCATATATGTGATTTCATATTCTTCTTCAGCAACTGACTGAGTATCCGTCAGGGATAGATATTATATTAATAAATAAAATATACTAAAAATATATTTGTTTTTTATAAACTGTTGTATATACAGTTTGAACACTGAATTTTAGGGCTGCAACATATAAATAAAAAAATGCAATAATATATTATAAATAAATAATATTATATTGACTTGACTTCAAGAGTTATGATTCCACATTTGCACAACAACATGAAATTTCACAGAATTCACGCATATCTGCAAATTAAGATATATAGAGAGGGTCTGAAGTATTTTGGCCACCCCAGCTTCCTGTACTTATCATTACCTATCATTAGCTGGTTAGGCAGGAGTGGGCTCTGCTCTCTTCTCCACACAGACACAAAAAAACAGTCAGCCATCACTGAAACTCTGACATGTTCCAAAGAAAACGTAACACTCAGTTCAGGGCAAATTACATGAGAGCTTAACACAAATTGACTGACAATCATATATTTCAATGGTGATGTCTATGACAGATGGAAGAAAAAAAATAAACATAGCTCCTTTTTGCTATGCATGTTTGCAAAAAGTTGCTGTTTCCAGGTTTTGTGTTTCTTTATGAAACATTTTGGGTTTCAGTTCAACTCAAGTATTTTTAAAAGAAGGAATTTCTTCTTTCTGAAACATGTGAGATTATTTGTTTTGCACATTATTTTTGTTCTTTAAAAAAATGATTGGAATATATTTGATGATACTTTTTAAAAGCAGTCAATAATCTGCTGAACCACAGCACTTTGTGATATTTGAAAAAGTTTAATAACATTAATTTCAGAATAGTTTGGCTATTGATTTGTTGAATTATTTTTTCAGTCACTCCATAATTACACACTTTGAGGTTAACAAATATGGTTAGGATGGAAAAAGTGGAATTTAGGAGAAATAAAATGGAACTTGCAAAATAATAAAATATTTTTTAGGGCCGTATCTTTCTTCTCTCCCATCAAGTGCAACCACCACTCTGTATGAGCCTGAGCATTTTATCCACATCATTTAAATCCCATGTGGGCACATCAAACAATTTAAATCAATTCAGTTTTTCTTATATAGAATTGTTGACACCTTCAAAAAACAGTCTATTCAATTTAATCATATGTACAGATTCCAAGTAAATTACATAACTTTCAAATTGATCCTAGTTTAAAAAAATTGCAGTCAAGTTTATTTTATTTTTGAAAGCGGTTGAAAGGTTTTCTATCTAAAGAAACCCAGCTGGTGACGTTGAATTACAACCTGCAGCGTCCACTCCTCCTGGAGAAGCGCACAACTGTCAATAAAACCGGCAAAATATATTAGTGACGGGAGCATGAATGTAAGTATAGCCTCCAAGCAGTCTTTTGTGTATGGTGATATTCTAATAACCATTGCAATTCAATATAATGTGCAGCCTTAATAGCAGGGTTTTATTTACATTTTGCAGTCCTAAACTCTCAGGAAGAAGGGTTTTAAAAAAAATCTATTATCTTACCTCTGTGTGCTCTGACGTGTGTCTGAAAGCAGTTGTAATACTTGTACTTCTTTCCACACACTGCACATACATATGAACCTGCATAAAAAATGTCAAAACTATGTTAATAAAAAATTACCATACTAGCAACCTCAATTAATATATACAGTTTAAGTACATGTCTGTTGCTTATACTACTTGGAAAAATAAATTTAAAAAATTGCCCATAAGGAACCATTTGGGATTAACCTCTAAGCATTATTTAAGTAAAACTAAATTACTGTTGTCATATTGTTATTAAAATCCTAATTTGCAGAATTTCTGTATCGAAATTTGAGACCTAGAGATTACATTTATGTAGGGATGCACCGAAATGAAAACTCTTGGCCGAAAACCGAAAATGAAGAAAACTAAGGCCAAAAACCGAAACACCAAAATAAATGATCGTCAATTATTAGAACCATAGAATTTATGGCTATGATATGTACTAACCTCACTAAAATCAAGGCATTGCAATAAATCAGTTACAAAACTATGAAGATATTTATTTAGCACTGACATAACAACAATGCACGATATAAATTAAGTTAATAAAGTTTCGGCTGTGTTGTTTCGGTGATTTAGGTCTTTCGGCCGAAAACCGAAAATGCACTTTTGGCCGAAAATTTTCTGTGGCCGAATATTCGGTGCATCCCTACATTTATGTTTAATGTTCTTCAATGTACAAACCTGGTATCATATATTATATTCCACCGAAATAGTTCCAGTACAATACTACAATAGCGTTAAGGCGTTTGTTGATAATCTTTGTCATGAAGGCTTGAGGAGTCTTAGTTGGAGTTTTTTGCTCTGTGTTTGCAGTACAAAAAAGCAGTCGCAAAGCAACAATTCACATCTGCCTTTATGAGATTTTGGAACATTTACCCAGAGCCAACTTCTACCATGAAAACTAAATTAATTACAGGGAAGTGGCTTTGTTTTAATTCCTTCCAGCATCTCTCCCTTATGGAGAAAGTTGGTTTTAGATCTCAGAGTTATCTCTGAGTTAAGGCAAGCACCAAAACAAGATATTTACATAAGTTCCAAATCAATTGAATGTTATTTCAGTATTTTTAAAATAATGGTCCCTAACATTATTTAAACTCAGTAAATGCCATTGCTCTATGAGTTTAAATGCCTTTATAAGCTGAACGTAAATAAACCGTCGTCGTCGACCAGAGAAGTCACTGCAATTGTTGGTGGACAAACCAGAAAATGCTGTTGGCCTCTGCTGCTGTGCTGGTGGGGAACTGCTTCGCGACAGAGAACTGCAATAGGAAAATGTCTCCGTCTAACGTGTGCGCGTGAGTGCAAGCTTGCTGATGGAGAAGTATAGACTAGGCTTTATACTAAGTGTGGTTTTTAAATTGGTTCAACAAAACAAATAACATATTTTGATGTTCACAATCAGCGGGTCAACACTGTTTTACACGATTATTTTATTTAAAACATTTTTTCCAGTTAATTTTTGATCACAGAACTGCTGCAAGAAAGCAGTAGCATATTCGTTCGTATGCCTTCACACGCATAGGGATTTCAGTGAAATCTCATTATATATCAATATAACAACTACAAATTCTCTAGGAGATTAAGGTTTAGAAGCACATTTGATTTTTGAAAAACATTTTTAAGCATATTTGTGAGATAAGACACTGATGTTGGACAAGAAATCATGGCTAGCAGTGTCCTCTATTATTCATCAATCATGTTCTCTCAGGTTTAAGGCAAGGCTCTATGCAGCTGCTCAAGTTTTTTAATTCCAAACTCACTCAAGCATGTTTCTAAGAACCTTACTTTGTGCACTTGTGTGCAAACATTTTGGGACCCATCCCCAAATTATATCCACCATGGTGACAGAATGAAAATATCGATAATATTTGGGCATCATGAGATCCTCTCATTTGAAGGGCTGAGCTGTGTCTCAGTTAAGGGTGGCTCTAATTTCAGAGTGACATTCCAGCTTCATCCCC
This sequence comes from Apricaphanius iberus, assembly GCA_028564705.1. Classification (NCBI taxonomy): domain Eukaryota; kingdom Metazoa; phylum Chordata; class Actinopteri; order Cyprinodontiformes; family Aphaniidae; genus Apricaphanius; species Apricaphanius iberus. Next base: position 214,056 of record JAPXFQ010002848.1, read on the forward strand.
TGCCACATGATTAAACATCTGTATGGCAAGGTACTTAACCTTAACTTGCCAGTTGAAAAAGCTTGGAGTAATAGATATGAATAAAAAAGCACTATGTTAGTTCAGTTCATTTAGTATTCCATTTGACTCTTAAAAAACTAGCCCTCACCATAATCTCCTCTATACCAAAATCCTAAAATAATCTTGGTAGACCATTTGAAGGACTGTAGCAATTGACTGAGCAAAAAGTTGGCAACCTCTGTGCTCTTCAAAATTCAGCATCTGATCTGCTGACTCTGTGTTTTCACATGGCCTATAATTTTATGGCTCCGTTGCTTCATTCCCAATCACTTCCACTTAATTATAATAGCACAATAGGTTGACAGTGGAATCTTTAGTAATAAGTAAAGTTCATCTCTAGACTTGCTGTACAGGTGCCGTACTATGGTACCGCACTGGAATTCAGTGGGTTCCTGAGAGCAACCAATACTGTCACAAATGTTGTAGAAGCAGCCTGCAAGCCTAGGTGCTGGATTTTATACAGCTGTTGTCATACAAGTCATTTTAACACCTGAATGCATTCATTTGGAAGAGTGAGTGTATGCTTTTAGCAATGTAGTGCATATGTACAATAAATATGAAACTGCCAAATACTAAATTGGAATTAGGGAGGATTGCAAAATTTTTGACAAACTGTTGTTTGTTTTAACATCTATAATTGAAGTCCTGTTTATTATTAATTCTAGCCAGAAAGAACCAGCGCTGGCTGGTTCTTTTAAAGCTGCTGATTCCAATTAATTTTTTATTTGCTCTAGTTTACCCAGAATAATGATTTATGTAAATTATGTTGTGTTAGACCGTGAGCTTTGACCAAATTTACATAATGAACCAACATTATATACAGCTGCACTTGTATATATACAAGATATTGACATAAGTTCCGAATCAATTGAATGTTATTTCAGTATTTTTAAAATAATGGTCCCTAACATTATTTGAACTCAGTAAATGTGTGAAGGAATGACTTTTAAAACAAAAAATCCTTCCCACGACTAAAAGAAACTGCCGGAAAAATACATTTTTTCATCCCTTTTTTTTCTGTTATTCAAACAAATTTTGAGAGACCCATCTTTAACATTTAGCTCCTATCCCACCATGTTGACTCGACTGCATTGTGCTTACAATTCAAAAATGATTTATCAGAACAACTGCATGATGTCAATTTTTCAGACTCTCTTTGTAAGAAACAAATCCAAGAATAATCAGTTGACTGTTGTGACAGATTTTTGCATTTCAGGAATATTCTTTCTGAAAAACTGGCACTATAGTTGACACATAAAAAGAAAGGGATATATCAGTATAATCACACACCTATGCATGAGTCAGTGCTCTTCGTTGGAGGAGGAGTACCAAGGGCAAACATACCCTCGGTTTGAGCTCTACGGGTTCCACCTCCACTTGATCCTCCATCTTTTCCTCCAATTACGACACAGATCTCAGCAGGGTTGGCATCTCCGACTTTCCCATTGCTCTTCTCTGAGGTCCCAGGCTCTTTCTTTACAGCGACTGTCGGTGGAGTACTACTCGTGGCTGTAGAGGGATCTGTGGCTGCATTCCCTTTCCCACTTTCAGACTGTTCCTTCCCAGGATTAGGTGCCTCCTGTGCGCTCATGACTCCACCTCCTCTGAGCCTGTGCTTCTGTATAAGGAATTAAATAGTAATCTGTGTAAAAATACATTCTAATAACTTAATCATATCAGCATATGAGATGAAATCTTTATTTCAATCTTGCATGTCTGCATAAATAGTAAATGGAAATGGATATTTGAGTCAAAAATCTAAGAAAACAAGCCAACAAAGATTAGCATCAGCTTTTTAACAAAGGTTTAACTTGAGATTTTTGCAATGTTATTCAAACTCAGACCTCTTAACTGCTGCTGTTGATGTCAAGCATTATACAGTTATGATATAAAAAGTTGTGTTTTGACATTTTTAATGTCCATTTCTTACAAATAGTATTTAATATGAAAACAAAATCCCATTAGCAGCTGAAAAAAACTCTGAAAGCTCATCTTAATCTCTTTTATAATAAAAGAAACAAAAATAACTTTAATTTTGATTGTATTCCAGATTCAACTTTGATTTCCAATCGTGTATGGTTCTAATTGAAAATACAAAGGCGTTATAATAAAACATTCAGAAATTGTTACAAAAAACTATAAAAGTCTTTACACTTTTTTATAATAGATTATTATTGCAAAATTTCAATACCAATAGTTTATCAGCCTTACCCATCCCAAATTAAAAGTTTGAGTTACCATGGCACCATTTGTAGAAATTTAAAGAAATAATTTATATTTGATCACGCCTAATTTTTTGCAACAATCTCAACATTCCTAAAGCTTAAGGAATTCCTAGCACGTTAGCTTACAGAGGATAGCTGACAACTATAAGAGGCTAGTCATATATATAAGTATATATATATATATATATATATATATATATAATAATTTTATATATATATATATATATATACATACATATACACACACACACACATACAACACACAAGATACTTCAAGTAATTTTTACTGTGGTAGTATTGCCTACTATTTATTGGAAGTCATTTTTAAGGGCTTAAATCCTACAGCCTGTGGTGCTCAAACCACTGCAATTTGAGAAATATCTAAATTACACAGCTCACCACGTGGCTATAAAAGGCCTTCTTAAAAGAATGAGCTCAAATGCAACCAAGCAAAACAGAAGTATGCCAAAATGAGTGATGTTATGGAGGGGGAAAATATTTCTCTTCTAATAATAGTACACTAATACAGCAACAAGCGTCTTGAAACCCCAAATGGACCTTTCTCTGGAAATGACACATGACCTAAAATGGGTAATGCAGTTAAGAAAAGGTGGTGGCAACATTAAGCCGAGTGTGCTTCTAAGGGATGAGACTGGGATGTACCCAGTCAACTCAACACTGCAAGCTTCTGATTATCTTCAAAGTTAACGACGAATTTTATTTACAACTGTCAATTACCTTAGGTATGTAGCAAAATGACAAGGGTAACCCCTTTTTTTCTTGCAGATTTAATTTTCTTCTTCAGCAGTGACAAAAAAATCCCTAATGAGTTTTCCATAGTACAAAAAAGTAATTTATCTGAGACAATTTAAAGGGCATTAGATGAAAAAAAAAGCATTGCGTCAAAAAAAAAATCTAAATTCAATTCACATGCTTCCTTCTTTCTTAGAGGGTTGTTTTTCATCTCCACTGTCACTACATGCTTGCTAAATATGAGGGATTGCTGTGGTTGAAGTCTGCATAAGTGGGGCACAACTAAGTCAATGACTTGATGCAATCGTCTTAAATAAAAGACTTTTAAACTGACTGGAATATTTGTATGATTGAATAGAAATGTATTCTGAGCAGAAACAGAATGAACACATGTAAAACTTAGTTGAACTAAATAATTTATTAGTATATTATTACTAATGTCGGCTGCACAGCGGCGCAGTGGTTAGCACTGTTGCCTTGCAGGTTGTGGGTTCGTATCCCGGCCCAGGGTCTTTCTGCATGGAGTTTGCATGTTCTCCCTGTGCATGCGTGGGTTCCCTCCGGGTACTCCGGCTTCCTCCCACAGTCCAAAAACATGACTGTAAGGTTAATTGATCTCTCTAAATTGTCCTTAGGTGTGAGTGTGTGCATGGTTGTTTGTCCTGTTTGTCCTGCCCTGTGATGGACTGGCGACCTGTCCAGGGTGTACCCGCCTCTCGCCCGTTGACAGCTGGAGATAGGCACCAGCCCCCCGCGACCCATTAAGGATTAAGCGGTTAAGAAAATGGATGGATGGATGTACTAATGTCAGCCTATGAAAGAAAACTTGACTACTCAATTTTTCATAAGTTTCATTGTTTCATTTGGCCTAGCTATGAAAGGTACTCTGCCTATAAACAAACTACAATGCTCCATGAATAATACATTACCAAATAAAGTTATACAATTAGAAACTTCCCCTCTCATTTTTGGTAGAAAATATTTTCTTTATATCCATATCATACCATTAGTATTAAAAAAAAAGAGTCAATAAGTTAAAGTGAGATGAAAAAAGAGAACAACCCTTGATGTGATGTTTTGGTGTTGTTGGGAACCCAAAATTCAGAGATGATGACAGCAGGAGCACTGTGATAAAGGATTGTTTTAATCAACAAAACATTTTTTTTTTTAACTGAAGCTAAAAGAACTTGAATTGACATAAATACTGACAGGAACAAAAATGATGGACACAAAGTGATACAAGTCAAATCCTCAAACCCAATAATTCAGCAGTAGCTCCTTGGCATATTTAGGCAGTTTCCAGAAAAATGTAACAAAACAAGATTAACTGTATATGCAGCAAGTCTGAACATTATGAAACAAAAACAAATGCAATCATTTTTGGATAAAGTAACAAAACACGTTATACAATATTTTTCAGAAATATTTAACGTATTATGTTGTTAGATATTTCTGAAAAATACTGTATAAGAAAATCTGTTTTATTGCATACATATTTTTGGAAAATACTATGTAAATATACAGAAGCTTTCAGAGCCATTTATGTAACGGATCTTATACAGCAGCTAATTATTGACTGATTAGAATGTCGCACCAGGTGTCTTCAATATTGAACATTTTCACAACATTCAAATTTTTTGAGATATCAAATTAGGGACTTTCATTAGTTGTCTTTTATATTCATGACAATAAAAAGAAATGTATCTAACATACAAGGTCCACTTTTTGAATGGAATTACTGAAATGAATCCACTTTTTCATGATATTCTAATTTATGACAATGAATGAATTACAATTACAACGAATTACACTTGTGAAAGAGAACAAAAGGTCATGTTACCTTCTGTAGTTTAGGTCGATAAAGGTCTCAGTCAAATTTGAGTAAAATAAAAATCTATTTATATAAATGTCAGAGGATCTTTTTAAAAATCCATATTTTACGGTCACCTACCCCTTGCAACTACACCACGGACTAAGGGTCCTTGGAGCCCCAGTTGAGAAACTCTGTTCAAATCTTAAACATGGATGTTTTTCTGTATGCACAGTGTAAACCACATAGATGAGACCAAGAACCTACATAGTTTTCTGTCCCCTCTTCATGAATGCAGAACAGCTAAAGATTACCATAGAGGCAATGATAACAATAAGGACAACATATCTAATAATATTTAGTAAAAAAAAAAAATAAAAAAAATATGATTCTTCATTAATGCCTCTAAAAAAGACATATTGGGAAAATCCAGTGAGAGGTTGTTTTGCTCAGACCAAAGCAATAGCCAATCATATATGATTATTTATTCAGAGAGTATTGTTTGTTTATTAAATATTTAACACGCTGGGTTGTTGTACTGGAGCCACAGAAATTAAGATACAAGTTTGAGGAGTTCATGCTGCTAGCTGTGTGTAAATAGGTGCAAACAGGTTGAAGAATAACTATAAACATGCATGAATAAATCATTTAAAAACAAAATGAGGATGTAAATTCCTTTTAAAACACTTGCCTTTAGTTTAAAGAAGCAGGTTTTGAACATATTTTTTTTCATTATCTATTACAATATTTTTTATTCTTTAGATTTCTAAAGTAATGATTTACATTAAGGCTTACGCTGAACTTTAGATTCTGGTATATTTTAATGTATTCTAAAGAGAATAACTGACGATACTTGTGTTTCATGGTGGGTTGGCACCGCGTTGACTGTTTGACATTGTTTTCTTTCTTGAAAAAACCCCATAAGGGGGCTTTAAAACACTCTAACAGAAAGTCACAAGCTAAAGTAAAATGAAGTACAAGGTTCACAGTAAAGAAAAACCTGATTGAAGTCCCCCCACTCTTTATTTTTCAAGGATATTTTGATTTCAACAAAGATAGCTTCTTTTTATAATTGCATGACCTAAAACCTAAGTGATCTTTCTGAAACAGGTGTTGCTACACAACAGCTGATATAACTTCATCTTAAAGTAACGGTCAAGCACAACTGAATCTTTTTTACGTTTCTCAAATATTTGCACTACCATAGGTTACGTTTGGTTGTATGTACCACTTTATATATGTGCGTACAGAAATTAGGAGAACATTTTACACAGCTATGCTATAAATGATGTAGAAAACCTAAAATACTGTAAAAAAAAAAAAAAAAAAAACAGATTCAAGAAGCCAAATTGAGTCCATATCCGTTTTTCTCCATGTCGTAATGTTGTAACTCCATTCAATCTTTCATGATTACTAGTCAGCACAACATTAAGAATCAATTGTCCAAAATGTGATTGATTTCTAATTAAGAAAAAGGTTTTTGACACCTCATTTTATCAAAATATTGTATTTTTTTTTCCTTCTGATCTGCATTGTGGACTGGTTAATCAAACAAAGATTGTTCTTTGTAGGCTGTTAAAACTAATTAGGTCTCATTCCCATTTCCTTAGAACAAACCTTGGTTCTTAAACATACATATTCACAATGAGCTGTGATATTATTTTATTAGTTATTAGTGATTCAGTTTTATTATTATTTTTATTAGCATTTGTGCCTATTCCTAAGTTTATTACTTTTCTTATTCTTTTCCCTTTGACTTAGTAGTTAGTTGAATGTTACTAGCCTAGCTAAAGATTGTGTTAACTGAAGTATTTTAAATTTAGGTTTAAGAATTTTGTTAGTAAATAGCTGTATTTTAGAGGAAATTTGTTTGTTCTTATTCTGCATACATTAAGTAAATAAGGACATCTGTTTGAAAACAGCATTGTGTGAATTCACTTAATCTATTCTTCTATAACACCACATCTCATCATGCAGGTATTGCTTAAACAACTTATAATTACTTATTTCCTGATAATCAGATGCTGCCTTAGTAATTTTGTTAAAAATTACAAATCTTATTAGTAATTGCCCTTGAAACGTATTAATGATTATCCGTAGCCAAACCAAGCCTGTTGTTGCACAACATCAGTAATTTGTTTCCTAGATTGTGTGCAATTTCTAAAGCTGATTAAAAACAAAAAAGGGGCATTTAACGCTGTAAAAAACATACAATAGCAACTTAAATATACAACCATTTTCAATAAATTACAACATGTGTTACACTCCTCTAAGGCTTGTTTGTCAGACTTAAAGCATCTTTTAAAAATAATCCTTAAGCAGGTATTAAAAATATTTTTCATCAAGCCCACATTTCAATATTAAATTGTTTATATTTTTTATGATTATTATTTAATATTATATTCTTAAATGTCATGTTTTCCTTACCTGTAAGCATAAAACCCTCACAAAATAATTAACAGTACATATAATCTTGAAAACATCATTCTATATGTTTCACTTAATGAATTAAGTTACTGAAAGAAATAAACTTTTCATTAGCATTGGAATCATTAAATACACTACACAAAACAATTTTGATGATGCTATTATCTTTTTGGTAACATTTTTATATACAGAAAAAATATATTGAAAGCTACTGTAGCCTATATTAACCTAAATGTCATGTGACGCAGAAATTGAGCAGAATTTTGGAATAAATATCTGATCCTACATAAACGCAAGATTATGATTTAACATCAAAACCAGGAAATCTGGAAAAACTGCAATGACTCATGGTTTTATCAGCTGATTTCAAATAGAATACTATCCAAGAGTAACACAAGTACCAAAGGTTCTTCATTACACCACTACAAAAAAAAATGTAAATCCATTCTGGAACATGTGGAAAGACCTCAAAATTATTCTGGGTCAGCTATAGAATGAGCTTCACTTTTATCATTTACAGAGTGGTGCCAAATTTTACATCTCAGTGACATATTGCATTAAAACGTTAGTTAATCATTCTCCCACTCGGTCATGTGGAAAAGTGTCTTCTCAAGATGGTGTTGCACTTTAAGGTCCTCCGGTTTTAATTTATGTATATTTCACATTCAGTTGTTTGGGATTTAATCAGGAACAACTGTAGAAAGTTCCAAAAAAGAACAACATTGATCATAATATAGAGTCCAATGGATCTTTGTGGAAAGTATCAATCCTGACATGTTGAGGTATTTAGGTATTTTTATTACTAAAAACACCCAAAAAACAACAACAACCAGAAACTAACCCCTTTCAGTAAATAGCAATTTCAGTTCTGCAACATAATTAGGGCTTGCACTGTCTACACCTGGCAAAGGAGTTTTATAAAAGGTATAGACACTAAACCGATACACTGCTATTCTGAGTTTACTTCTAAAACAAAAAACAAAACAAAATCTTATTTAAAAATACAATTTAATTAGCAAAACCAAGCACTGTTCAGACTGTGCTCAAATAAAACCGGTGAAAGAGATTCAGGGATTAAATATTGGTGAAGCATAGACCATAGCAAGGCTATGAAAACACTTCAATGCAAAACCTAGTTTCATCTTAAAGCACCGTGAGTATAGAGTCAAAAATCTACTATTGGGTCCTCAGACAGTCAAGTTTATAAGCACGAATTATTCAAAATAGCTGTATCATCAAGCCCTGGAAACGGAAAGAACACTGATTGCACTAGAAAGATAAATACATTAATCTGAGTTTACAATTTAATCAAAAGGAAACATCTTTTTTTTTAAGCTAGATAGATTTGCAACAAAAAAACATATTAATTCATAAACTACAGTGTTATATGTGGAGTCAGTCTACATCTTGGCTATAAATATGGAATTATCCCCATCAAAAGATGTTTATTCATCTGTCATTTTTTTGAAGAAAATTAGATATGACAAACTTAGTTCTTCTAAATTTGAACGGGAGAAAGAATGAGTTCCTGCAATGTTGTTAGGGAACATCACTGGTAAAAATTTAGAGAAAACAAACGGTTTCAGAAACTATACATCTGACAAAACCAAACCTTTTAAAAAAATATCAATAGGACTGTAGACAGATGTGGAGGATGATGAGGGTAGTTTATTCCATCAGTAAAACAAGAAAAAAAATTAGAAACTCGAGGTTTTGCCAAACAGCATTAAAAGGTTAATTTGCTGTTACACTGTCACATATTAAGAAAAAACAAAATTAAGTGGATTCCCAAACCAAGCAAAGCAAATTAGTTTTAGGAATGGCAAATACATAGATACTGAATGCAAAATGAGCCAAACCTAAAGAAAAAGTAAAAACCATATACCTGATTTAAACCTTAGGGGATACAGAGCAAAGTTCATGTTTCACTACTAAATCTGCTAAGAGTGAACAAATCACCAAGGCACCAGAATTAGGTAAAAAAGCAAAGCTTTTATCTGTGGAATAGTTTTCTACATTTAGCTTAACAAAATTTGCTATTTTTTCCTTTGAACAGAAATTCTTTTAGAATAGGTTCTTCTAGATAAACTATCACTCCAAAGTTTCAGTATTTCCTGGATTTAAGCCTGTTCCTTAACCAAACTTTAAATGTGAAGGTCCCATGAACTGTTCCCTTTCCCGGTTCTCTGCTGCTCAAATGCTTCCTTACCACAAATGCCTTTTTTCAGAAAGTGATCTAACTATTTGATTTAATTAAATGTCCTACCTTCCTCATGGGTGCATCTACAGAGTCTTAAAGTTTTTTTTCATTATGCCATTAGTAAAAACAATAATAGGTAATCCTTTGAGTTATGCTTTTAATGCTTGACTGATTTAAGGTCATGTACAAACAGAAAACTAAAAAAAGCAGACGTCAGATAAGATATCCCAGATAACTATTGCTTGTGACCACTCAAAGACTTAGGACTGAAAAAATACATTTAATATATCTAAATATATTACTAACACAAAGTAAAATGCTGCTAATGCTGCTTGGAACCTCAAACAAAAAGTGTCCCAGTTAACCCAGTACTACAATCCTTCTCAGATGGTTTCATTTAAATTAATGTTAGAGGCCCAAAAAGGCAAAGTTGTCCATTAAAGAACAAAAACGGCAAAGACCAAAGAAACTTCCAGATAAAATTTAAAACGGATTGACCAGCATTTTCTTTTTTTTTTTTTACTTCTAGTCACTATTGTCATTAATCATCTAGAAGCTCTCCACATCAATTGGTATCGCTAAGAAAAGAGAATGTCTTAGAGTTTGGAAAATACTTTGATAAATTTAGGCGCTTTTTCTATTTAACCGTCTGAAACAGTAAAGTGGTGCACACATGCTGCTGCGTAAATATTATTTTGTCATATAGGCTATCACTGCCCTTTACTGCAGCCACAGAACTCAGTGTTTAATATATTTTAGAGAGTTGTTATGCATGTTGAAAGCAAATTCTGGCAAATGTGTAGAGCCGCCTCTGGATTATTAATCATTTTGGCATTACTCAGTTATTTATGATTATTTTTGAAGTTGGAAAAAAAAAAAGGATCTAGTTTTATTTTAAAAATCATGCTTTTATGCGTTCTGTCTAACTGCAATGAAGTGTGTAGGAAGGCCTCTTTCCTTGATGAGCAATAAACATACCCGGCACTCCTGGAGGCACATAGCTATAAAGCATAGGCGTGCCTGGAATTTTAAGGCTTCAAACATAGTGCATGCTAAATTAATTACTTTTGCTTATATAAATAAATAAATAAATAAAAATTCTGATAGTGTGATTTGTTTTCATTAAATTCCTGCTTTTAAGCCTTAAACTCAACAGAGAAATTTATGTATCAATACTAAAACTTTATGAATTTAATCTTTTATGCACCTTTTCCACTCGGGTCAGCCCAGAATGTTCTGGTGGTGTTTCCATTACCATTTCCTGAACATGGCAGTGGATGAGGACATGGGCCTGTGTAGCAAATTTTTAAGTAACAATCAGTCACCATGAACCTTGTCCATTTCTGCAAAGCACTTCCAGTCTGCCCAACTCCAGTTGTTGTGGTTATACACAACACTTTATTGTCTAATTGTAATCCCACTTTTATGTTTTGTGTTTCCCAGCAATGTTTTGTACTCACTGGAAGCTATGCTTCGCCATTCTATGACATCACTTTACACTTACAACGCCAGGCCAATCAGGGGTTACCACTACATAGGTAAGAGTGAGATAGAGATCACTTTACCAGACCAATCAGTCCATTGGTGAGTGTGTTGGTTGGCTTCGGCCTGCTTCGGACTGAGCGAGGAGTAAACCTTAAAATGGTGTGGGCTTGGCCTACACCAAGGTAGTGGAAATGAACTCAATGCAGGCCAACTCGACCCGAGTGAAAAAGAACCGTTACGGAATTTTACCTGTAGGAGGAACAATCCAACAAATTTCCCTGGGGCCAAATGAGAAAGATTATTATTTATCTCAGATTCGTTACCTGAGATCAGACTAACTAATAAGGAGACCCCCTAATCAGAAAAAGATCACTTCTCTTCTCCCCCATGTAAAATTTTTTTTTTTTTTGCAGTATTTCAAAATTAGTATATAAAATGTCAGATGTGGCTTGTTTTCCTCTAATTAAAGCCAAAATGCTAAATTTGCCATCTGGCCCATGTTTTCTTATAGTGTGAGGCGGCCTATATACCGTAGCCTACAGCAGAATGGCAAGAGGAAATCCAAACCAGATGCACATAGGCTTCATGTCTCTTTCTGAATATTGCAACATGTGATAGACCAACACAAAAAAGCTAAAAACTATGAAGATGAAAGATCTGAGTTACCTTTGTTTAACAGATATACATTTTAAAAGGTAATACCCTTACTCTGATATCGTCTGTATTCAATCTAATATAATAACCTGCCTAAAGAAGAAATCTCACTTGTAAACCTTTGTATATTTTAATGGCATCTTAAATGCAGAATCCTGAAGATCAAGGAAAACACAAGATCAGGGTTTAAGTTGTGGAGAATGTTAAAGCAGGGTTACATTATAAAATAATATCTCCGGCTTAGGAAATTTCATGGAGTGACGTGATACTCTTAAAAAAAAAGCAGAAAGACATGGTCACATATCTAAAATGACAGACGGGGTAAAAAGATCCCTGAAAAAAAATTCAGCAGAGAGGCCTGTAGTAGTGACCAGATTGTTGAATTGTTCTGGGAAGCTGTAAGAAGTCAACTTGCCACAAGTCATGTTAGGGACATAGAAAATATGTGAGTGAATATTCTCGTTAGATGAAACCAAAATGTTATTATCATGAATAAACCATACCCAGAGTTAAGGATGTTGCTGGCACCATCATGCTATCTTTAGCAAGGATAGGGAAGCTGGTCAGTGTTAATGGGAAGGTTGATATAGTTAAATTAAGGGCTATACTGGAGGGGGGGCTCAGATTTTGCAGAAAAAAGGCTGGGCAGATGTTCACCTTGAACAATTCTTAACATACAGTTAGAGCTTAGTAACAGATTTGGAACAAAACACATTTGTGTGTTAGAGCAAAGGCAAGAATTCATCTAATGTTCACAGACGCTCCCCATACAATCTGGGTAATTTTGCAAGAAAAAGAGGGCAGAAAATTCCCTCTAGATCCACACAGCTGATAGAAACAAATACCTAAATACAGCTGCAGCAGTGAACGAGCAAAAGCATTACCTCATTTTGTAAAACCACAAATTCATGTTACACTCTTATGATCTTTGTTTGTCAGCATTATTAAAAAAACTGTGAATTATTTTTCTTTCATTCCTCTGTTTTGGTCCATCCAATAAAATCCTAATAAATTAAAGTTTATGAAGGCAACTTGTTGTGGTTTTGCAATGCACAATAAACTTAACCTCCCTGTGGTAGTTTTGTATGCACCTTAAAAAGACAAATCTGATGTGGGCACAGATACCTCAGTGTGTTTATGTCATTACATTCAACCAGATCTCCTTTTAGATTCACCGAACCTCATTTTCACATACCTATGCCCGTTTACTTCAGCATTAATATAATGAGCTAAATTCATCTATAATATAATGAGGTAAAGCATACAAGAAAAACATCTAAAGGACCCTTTCAAATTCAGCTCTAACACGCAGTATTTAAAATACCGAGCATAAATTTGGGGGAAATAAATGCGCTTTCGCACAATAATGCTGTTTATCAATCACTGTGCTTTTAATTTGCTGAGGTTCTCTCATTTTTGCAGAACTTCATTGCTTGATCTAACGTCCCTAAGCTCTGCATGTTTAATAGGCTGGAAAAAAAAAAAGATTTCCAAATATAAAATACAAATTTGTTTAACACACAGAAAAATGTTTCCACTCTGGAGGGATTAAAATAGGAATCAGCAAAAACAGGAGGGAGGGGGGGTCACTTCAATCACTGCTTTGACTGTATGTTTGTATTATCCAGAGGAGAGTGATTTACTAGGAGCTAGACTTCACCAAAACCTGCTTCACACTAATGCTTGTGTTTTTAATCAAATGCAAAGTTCTCTGTCCTCTGTAGTAAATATATTCCAAGATGGTGTATGACCAACGATTTCAGAAAGCAATAATGCAAAGAAACGGATAAACTCCGCCAGCGTCGTCTCTCGCTTTCACACATACATACACACATGGGATGTTCTGGAAAAAGAAACTGTGTCGTCTAGTAAAATTCCATCAGCATCCACTAAAAAAAAAAAAAAAAAACATAAAAACCTTTTCAATCTATATGTTAATGCCACGAATTAAAATTTAATAACAAAAGATATTGAAAAGCAGAGTTGAATTATACAAAAATAAATCCTGAAAGATCAGGCCCCTAAAATTAGAAATTCAGGGCTGCATCCGGACTGCTGCTAAACCCTTGTAGGCTGGCAGATTAAATTTTTGATGAAAATCAAAATTACACTGCACGCTGATGCAGCCGCAGCAAACCTGGCACTATTGTGATTTATGGATTCATTAAACCCGCAGGAGTTTTCTTCCCCCTCCTCTTTTGGCTCAAATAAATGAGATTTGCTTTGGTGAAAATTTTTATTTTCAGAAAAGCTACTCAAGCTCTGCTCAACCTCTAGAACTGGACGAGGGGGTGGGGGGGTGGGGGGGTGGCTTCAGTATATAGAACCACAGCACGTAAACAGGCCTAATTTTCATCACTGCAGCAACCGAACATCCATATGAATTATTCATGAAAGCAATAAGGTTCATTTTTACAAAGGAAAGAAAAAAAATGTGCGGAATGTACAGAATTTTTTAATGCAGCACTCCCAATCCATAAAAAGATATCCCCCGAGACTAATTTAACTGAAGCCATTTTTCAGACATTTTCAACATGCTACTATGGAAATAAACTAAACATATGAGGTTTACTGGGCTTAACAGTATGTATGTTGTTAAGTGTTAAAGAAAAAATATGGAATTTTGCATTTGCAAAAAAAGAGCCCAAAGAATACGGGGTTTTTTTTCTCTCTCTCTTTTCCCTGAAATGGATACCTGATCCTTCTGCACCAACTTTATGACAATGAGAGCAGCAACTATGTTTCAAAACTCCTACCCTGAGGGCAGTGATTTAACTTTCCACCCTCTTATGTTTCTCAGAGACCAAAGAGAAGTTTTACCTTTTCATCTAAACTAGTGACTTCTGTGATCCCAGCCTAAGTTCAGCTTTTCCCCCTATAACTACCAAGAGGCAGCAACATTGTTTACCTTACAACTTTATTATTATTTTTAAATAAAGGACGTTAAGATTTACGTTTGAATTTCATTAAAGTTCAAGCCACAGCTTGTGAAAAATATACCTTCATGTGCAGATCTCTTGCACTCTTTTTTTGTATTCTGTTAGTACATATAAGGACTCCAGCATTTCAGAACACAAACTCTGACATAAAGAAGCTAACAAAGTTTCAGATGAAGAGACTGGAATCAACTGTTGCATCTGAGAACAAACGTGAACCTCTGGAACTTAGAAAACAGGATTATAAGTATCAAGGCCGGTGAAGGGGGAGTTCAGATGGGATACATATTCCAGTATATTTGTTTGAGATTGACAGCAGACAGCAGACCAGCTTGGGAAGCATTGACATCTTTCTAAGCACCAGACGGTTATGCACTTTAAGGTTAAGGATATTACAGTGAAGTCTAACAACACAAAGTTAAACAGTCAAAAATCAGACTTTAACATTTTATTGCCTCCAAACCACATAAGGCCTCTTAGAGCTACACAACCAGCCTACTTTAAGGCTCTCAATAAAAACATGCATAAAACATTTGCCTAATTCTGAATATGCTGCTTTGATTTTGAAGATGGCGTCTAGAAATGTCAAAACTGTCGATTTCTGAAAGAAATTGACTTAGGTTGTTGTTTACAAAGGGTAAAATAGTGTTACTAAGTTTGTTAAAAAACTTGTTTTCCAAAAGATAATTATCATTGTAAAGTAAATAAAGTTTCAGTTGCCAATATGACAAGTACTTTTTTGTTCAATTCCTAAAACAAGATAAAATCTACTGTATATTTACACTGTTACCACATATGGTAACAGTTGGACACACTTGGACAAACTGTTTTCAGTCAATGATTCGGACCTCAACAACAGCTGTTTAACTGGCCCTATAGGATAAAACATAGGAACTGTCCACCACAGTCCTATATTTCATAAAAAGTAAAAGCATTTGATTGTTCTCTGGATTCAGGTATCCTGGTCCTTTATTTAGTGTTGGTCCTAAATTAGTGTTTCCCAAATGCTTGCGATACCACAAATAACAGTGAAAGAGATTTACTCTGCACAATATTAAAAAATGTTGCCATGGAGATAATATTAGTAAAAATTCTGGTGACGATATCAGCCTATGTTCTTCTTTCCCCTCTTTTCTCATTTGTGCTTCAGTCACCCTGTGACCCTTTGCTTATTGGACATAAAAAACAGAAGCTCCAGAGATGCAGCAGAGATGGGAGAAAGTTCCAAAAAGTCGACCATGACTTGAGCCCTCCAGTCGGGACTTTATGGCAGAGTGGCCCAATCGAAGCCTCTCCTCAGTGTAAGACATATAAAGCCGGGATAGAGTTTTCCAAAGAACACATGGATTCCCAGACTATGAGAAATAAGATTCCCTTGCCTGATGAGACCAAGAAAGAACTTTTTGGTGTTGATTCTAAGTGGTACGTGAGGAGAAAACCAGGCACTGCACATCACCTACCCAATACAATCCCTACAGTGAAACATGGTGGTGGGGGCATCATGTTGTGGGGGTGTTTTTGAGCTGCAGGGACAGGAAGACTGGTTGTAATTGAGGGACAGATGAATGCAGCCTAGTACAGATATATCCTGGAAGAAATTTTCTTCCAGAGTGCTCAGGACCTCAGACTGAACCAAAGAAGACTCATAGCTCTACTAGCAAATGGCTACTATGAAACAAAGGGAAAAGGGAAAAAGATTAAATGAGTCTGAAGACTTTCTGTACCGACTGCATTTACAATATACTCTGCAGCCCCACATTACTGGTTGGGAAATTAAAGAGAAGATCACAATACAAGCCGAAACAACTACCAATAAAAAATTATTTATTGCAAGATTTATGGCATAATTTAGCTTTTACATTTATTTTGAGTATTTATTTTGATTTCTAAAGAGCACTCCAAGACACATTTGTTTTACAAATATGAGATTTTGAAAGAACACATAGTGGGGCACTGACCCCAACTTTGGGAACCACTGCAGCTGTACATAATCATCCCAATTTTTCTTCATTATATACATGTCACAATATAGACATGCATATGAACTGAAGTTCTTCCCTTGTAAGAATACTCTAGTCTGTATGAATTTAGATATATCTCAGAGTTAAGCTAGTCCAACTGTTACAACTTTCTTTCATACCTTTCTTTCAAGCCAGTTTCTTAATTATTGAAACTCTTGTTTTTGTTTCAAGTATCAGAACTGTAATTCAAAGTCTACTTTGTTTTATTCTCAAGCGTTTAATAACCTGCTGTTTTTCTAAGCATACATAGTATAAACATTCTTATCACTAGCCTTATCTAACTCATGAATGACAATGGTTGCCTCTTTGAAGTTCCATAGTCGAACAACAACTCTTGTATTTGGATTAGACTTTTTAAATCAAAGGTCAGAATTTACACCCAGATTTTGCATACCGACCATACATTTTTCCCCCCCACAAGCTCTCGGAACTGAATGAATAAAGATTTTTGAAGGTCAGCATTAAAATCACCCACAGACAAAAAATGGCCTCTTGCAGTTTCCCCCACTCACATTAAAATAAAAAGCAAGCCATGCAAGATGGGAAAACTGTTTGGCGTCTGCAGGATTATTATAAACGGTAGAGGCACTGGTTGTGATTGTTTTTCCTGCCCTCAAATTATGGTGACATATTCCTTTCTTCTTCCAGCGCTATAAAGTTTACTTCAGATACATTTCCCCCACTTTCCACACAGCTTCAATCTTTGTAAATGAATTCTAATGACAAAAATGCAATGAATACTAACGTATAAATGAGCATATAATTATAGCTTTCTACTTGCAGAAAGATTTGGATGATTTCAAGATCAGAAAAAAATCATATGGAACTAACTGAAAGGGTTGAAACCATTTTTTTCTGCACGCAACAATAAAAGCATAAAACAAAATCACAATAATACTTAATAACAAAAATGTAATTTAAAATGGTTTATCATTACTAAGTCCAACAACTAGTCTCGTTACATTTTCTAATTTTCTCAAAATGACTGCCTACAGGTGGCGCCACTGGCACATTGGTTTTAAATCGTCTATATTTCTTTACAACACATCTCGAAACTGTTTCTTGACATCGAGACGCTTTAGCCCTCTTCTCGTTTATCCACGACCAACAATGAGAAATCACAACACGGCGGTGGAGAGAAAAGTGCTGCTTAACGCCAAGAAAGGCAACTCCGGAGCTCTGCTCAAATTTGCAGGAAAATTCACAAAACATGGCTGCAGGAGGTTTTTGTGTTTCAGATTGTTCCTCCCCTCATCGTCCTTCATGTTGCCACTCTCAACTGGTCCGGCTTGCTCCATCGTAATAAACTGTTTTACCTGGGCGGACGTGTGCGCAAACTGGCTACACATGCGATACAGCGGCAGTTTCGCTGCAACTTCAATACTAAAAAAATGTACCCCTCTAAAAGAAATTACAATAATAACATCAACAGATTATTCCAATTGCTTAAAAGCCATTTACCTGGTGTAGAGGAGAACTGTAGTTCAAAGAGGCTGCCTGCGGATCGTTTGTCGTGTAAAAACGAGGAGGGTGAAACTTGATATGCGCAACAAAAATTCTAAAATTTAGGATTTTTGAATCTGGGGAAAAAACGAAAACAATGGTTTGACATACCTCTAAATGCGATGCAGCTCATGCGAAACAGGCTCTTGCTCCAGAAAATCCTCCCTCCCCGACGAGAGGTGACGGCACAAAAAATTGCTTCCTCAAAAAAAAATTGTGAATTAGTTATGAGAAATTCCAAATGATCAAAATTTCACCGTAGCGGTTTTTTTCCTTTCCTTGCGACCCGCTACGTTACATTTTTGTAAAGCGTGATGGCGTATTTGAGTGAGGAATTCGAGGGGTTTAACGGCTCCGTCGAGCCGCTACGTCTGTGCTGTGCACAGGGAGTTAGTGTTGCGGTTCCTCCTGTGGAAATTTTCGTCCGCCATATACAAGGGCAGATTCTGAAATTGCAGCGCCGGCCTGAATATTAGTCTGCATAAAAAAAAGAAAAAGAAAAAAAAAGTCTGGGATGGAGAAACAAAAAAATAGGCTGGCCAACTGTGAATTTGCACGGGGGGAAAGCTGGGGAAATTACGCTGAAGGTATAAGCCAAACAAAAACAAACTGTTTGGAAAAATAGACAGAAATATAGTAGAATTTTACAGCTCGTTAAGAATACATCCTCAATCCGATACCATTTTTATTTTATGTATAAATACAAAAAACATAATTGTAAATTCTATTACAACAGCATATAAGCGAGATGTGAGAAACTATGTACTATTATATGGCCGGTGTTTACTGTTCTTGAACGATTTTGACAAAAGTGACAACCGTTTTTTTTCCTAACCATGCGACTTCAGTAGGCTACAATTGCACAGAAGATTGTTTAATTATTGTTTATTGTATTTTTTTGTAAAGTGAAAGTTTTTTTTTGGCCAACACATTTTCTTTTCCAAATCATATTCTTTAAGAATTTACAAAATTTGTTGTTTATTTGAAAATTAATAAGTTTCGAACCTGAGTATTGATCTCGAATAAAAATAAGAAATATGTTGAGAGTACTTATTTCGTGGGAATGCGATTTAAGCGCCAGGGTTAAGAGAGTTGTGGTACAGAGATTTAGGTAATACAAGAGAGTTATTATTATTGTTGTGTTCAGTAAAGGTAAGGTTTGTAGCTGCACTTGGCGTTAAAATTGATAACTAGAAATAAACGTGTCTGAATCAGTGTGAAATCTGTATATTTTCAATGATAAATAGGCTTCATGTTACCATGTGTGATGTCATTTAAATTAGGAAACTTTTTGGTAAATCTGTAGGTAAACTCCGAAAAAGCACTGAGTGAGGCTAAATTGTGTTTCAATTGTTGATTTGGTTTGTTTTCAACTGTATATATTGACTTGATTTAATAAATTGTAGTTTTTCAGCACCTGTATAGTTTCAAAGATCAGTTGTTGCACCTTTTTTTTTATCTGAGCGGAGTTCAGGTAAAGAGGCCAACCCCTTAAGATAAACTGCCACTCATCAGCTAAAATCCAATGAAAACCAATAATTTCTGATGAACACATTATTAAAAAGCAGAAAAAATGCAAGTGTCTATCTAATAATCCATGAGTGGCAACACTGAAAAAAACAACCAGAATTAATTATTGGAAATTTTTCATAACAATGATTGTTCTATTTGTTCTATTTTCAATGTTCTGTTTTATAAAAAGACCACCATCTTCACAGATGCCATTTTCTTTTTAAAGTCTCATGGAACAAGACTCTACAGTTCCCACAGCTGATTCACTCCTCATTGGTCTTTGGTCAAATTTTGGACTCCGTTAACTACCTAACATGTTTTGCAGGGGGTCATCCTTCTGGCTTCTTTTAGTATTTTCTTTCTTTTTAGATTGTATGCATTGGTGGAAATACAGCCAACATGTTCCTCACTTGTGAGACAAACGATGGAGACTTAACCATCTTCATGACAGTCCTCTGTTGTTTAGCCAGATGACTCAAGTCACTAAATGGAAGACAAGATGAGGGTGAGGATTTAACCCGTGGTGTAAACAGGAGAAAATTTCTTCATTGATAACATATTAAAAATTGACTTTTATTTCTTCAGACCATTCCAACTTGGTATCCAAGAATGTGATGAGTGGGAGCACCTCAGATACTGCTGCAGTATGATGAATTAATCTTTCATTCACTAACAGTCCACAGTATGGTGCTGTCACAGGCAGTAAAAAAAGGAGAGAAAAAAAAATATCCGAAGCATGATGCTGCCCCAAGCAATGAAAACAGCCCACAGACTGCTGCTGCCACTGAATCGACACAATTAGAAATAATACGTTAAATGTACCTAGTATATAATTTGACATGTTTTCATAGATTAACTGTTGTTTGCCTAAAGGAACCATCGAAATCCAATTGTGAAAGTGGTTCATTTAAGCTGTAATGGGTGACCCAGTTTACTACAGTCCATTAAGATAAATTGAGACAACCCCCAAAGATGCTTTTGCTTCAATAAAAGTTAGTAAAACAACAAAAAAACTGTTTATCCATGTGCAAGTAATCACAATAAGTTGTATTAACTCATTCAAAATAATCAACATTTTTTCTTTATAATTAATATTTTCAATTTCAAGCAAGAAGGGTCTGCCAGTCCACTTTCCGTTCAGATCTTTGAAGCATCACCCCATCCACTACAGCATCTAAAGACCAATCATATATATATATATATATATATATATATATATATATATATATATATACACTACCGTTCAAAAGTTTGGGGTCACATTGAAATGTCCTTATTTTTGAAGGAAAAGCACTGTACTTTTCAATGAAGATAACTTTAAACTAGTCTTAACTTTAAAGAAACACACGCTATACATTGCTAATGTGGTAAATGACTATTCTAGCTGCAAATGTCTGGTTTTTGGTGCAATATCTACATAGGTGTATAGAGGCCCATTTCCAGCAACTATCACTCCAGTGTTCTAATGGTACAATGTGTTTGCTCATTGGCTCAGAAGGCTAATTGATGATTAGAAAACCCTTGTGCAATCATGTTCACACATCTGAAAACAGTTTAGCTCGGTACAGAAGCTACAAAACTGACCTTCCTTTGAGCAGATTGAGTTTCTGGAGCATCACATTTGTGGGGTCAATTAAATGCTCAAAATGGCCAGAAAAAGAGAACTTTCATCTGAAACTCGACAGTCTATTCTTGTTCTTAGAAATGAAGGCTATTCCATGCGAGAAACTGCTAAGAAATTGAAGATTTCCTACAACGGTGTGTACTACTCCCTTCAGAGGACAGCACAAACAGGCTCTAACCAGAGTAGAAAAAGAAGTGGGAGGCCGCGTTGCACAACTGAGCAAGAAGATAAGTACATTAGAGTCTCTAGTTTGAGAAACAGACGCCTCACAGGTCCCCAACTGGCATCTTCATTAAATAGTACCCGCAAAACACCAGTGTCAACATCTACAGTGAAGAGGCGGCTGCGGGATTCTGGGCTTCAGGGCAGAGTGGCAAAGAAAAAGCCATATCTGAGACTGGCCAATAAAAGAAAAAGATTAAGATGGGCAAAAGAACACAGACATTGGACAGAGGAAGACTGGAAAAAAGTGCTGTGGACGGATGAATCCAAGTTTGAGGTGTTTGGATCACAAAGAAGAACGTTTGTGAGACGCAGAACAACTGAAAAGATGCTGGAAGAATGCCTGACGCCATCTGTTAAGCATGGTGGAGGTAATGTGATGGTCTGGGGTTGCTTTGGTGCTGGTAAGGTGGGAGATTTGTACAGGGTAAAAGGGATTCTGAATAAGGAAGGCTATCACTCCATTTTGCAACGCCATGCCATACCCAGTGGACAGCGCTTGATTGGAGCCAATTTCATCCTACAACAGGACAATGACCCAAAACACACCTCGAAATTGTGCAAGAACTATTTAGAGAAGAAGCAGGCAGCTGGTATTCTATCGGTAATGGAGTGGCCAGCGCAGTCACCAGATTTGAACCCCGTTGAGCTGTTGTGGGAGCAGCTTGACCGTATGGTACGCAAGAAGTGCCCATCCAACCAATCCAAATTGTGGGAGCTGCTTCTAGAAGCGTGGGGTGCAATTTCTCCAGATTACCTCAACAAATTAACAGCTAGAATGCCAAAGGTCTGCAATGCTGTAATTGCTGCAAATGGAGGATTCTTTGATGAAAGCAAAGTTTGATGTAAAAACAATCTTATTTCAAATAAAAATCATTATTTCTAACCTTATTCATTTCACAATGTATGGTGGTGAATAAGTGTGACTTTTCATGGAAAACACAAAATTGTTTGGGTGACCCCAAACTTTTGAACGGTAGTGTATATAAAGTACAGTTAAGTTATAGCAACCTGGATGTATTAGGTTGACGCAACATGTTTACATCTAGTTCACTCAACAAAATTCATTATTGCTAAATCAACCCAAATCATTTATGTGGAAATGTTTTTTCTGTTTGTTTTTGTTTTCTGAGTGTACATGCAGTACTGTGTAGGCCTAGCCAACCTCATAAACAAAGGTTAATATATGAAAATAGTCTATATGTATTCCCCTCATACGAAAATTTAATTTCAGAAAGAAAAAAAAATTCCATGAATCATTTGTCTTATAACTTCCACTTACTATCAAATTTGTGTTGTTTTTGTTGTTGTTGTTTTTCATATGCATATCTTCGATTTCCATATTTTTATTTTATCTGAGATTTACAATGATTTCTTTCTTCCTTATTTAAAAATTCTACCATCTGTTTATTGTTCATCGTTTGATGCAGTTATAACTTGTGTCCAGCAGAGGGAAGCAGCACACCAATTTACGATCGTTTCTTACCAGCGATACCATTTAAGTTAACAACCCTATTTTTGCTCTCTAGCTCCCACTGCTGCCTTTGGTTCAGAAAGCTCTGAACATTTTAATCCGTTTCCTCAAACTGGCTGGCAGTTTAGACATTTTGACATGGGTCAAAGTGTTATTCGCTATAACGTCGTCATACTATCATCATAAACATTTGTACTATTATCTTTCTTGTTTTACTCGGTGTAGTTAGTCTACAAGACAATTGAAATAATTATGATTGACAGTGTTACACGGAATCTTAGATTCATAGAAAGTGCTAATGCATTTTAATGTAGTAATTTACAGGTAAGTTAAGATATCAATACACAGTGAATTGTAAAATAATCCATGTCCGCTGAACTCTTCCTAATGTTTTCATGTTAAAGCCATACATTTCACATTATAACATTGTAACTTTGTGTTTCAGACCAACACTACAAAAAAGCATTGAAGCGTTTAAATTTTTTAAAGGTTTTTTAAGTACAACTACATATATATTATTTCTACCAGCAGATAGCATCATCTAAAAACATAAAAGTTTTTAGATCTGGTCACAGATTCTCAATTTTAAATCAGGTCTGGTCTTTAACTCAGCCATTTTAATATATGAATATACTTGAATGTCACCCATTCTAACTGACAGGATGTTCAGGGTAGTTATTTTGCTGGTTAGTGAACCACTACCCCAATCTCCCAAGATTTAGTAGCATATATTTTTCCCTTTTTTCCCCTTGCACTTAGTTTTATCCATCTTCTCGTCACCTCTGACCAGCTCACCTGCAGAAGAAAAAAATGCTGCCACCGCCATGTTTCACAGTGAGAGTGATTTGTTCAGGATGTTGTGCAGTGTTACTCTTTATCCACACACAGAGTTTTGTGTGTAGAAAAAGCTCTTATTGAAACCAGAGTACTTTTTATCTCCATTGCTTTGTTGCCTTCCACATGGTTTAAGGCAAATTGCAAGTGGAAAACATTGTATATTCTCATTCCATTTCTTTTTTTTTTTTTTTTTTTTTTTAACGTGTCCTGTCTAGCAGTATGCTACTCAGAATTGGTGTCTGAGTACCAAGTACAAGCCCAACAGTTTTACTTTCCCAAGCAGAGTTTTACAGCTTCGCTGTAGTACGCCACTTGATGTATATGTATGAAAAATCTTTATTAGTGATTACTGTGGGTTCAATTTCCTGACGTCATGGACATTAAACTGAGACAAGAAGGGAGAAAGGAAGAAGGTGAAGAAAAGAAACCAGACCAACAGAGGGGCGAACCGATGACACACGACAGGGAGGTAAATAAAGAACACAAAACATCCCAGTCCTCCACCTCTGCCGGACGGCAGAGAAACAGTAATACAAAAACAACAAAGTGTACAGAACCAAACCAATAGTTCGGATCTGGTAGAATAAACAAAGAATTACACATTCACTACACACAAGCATTGAGTAATGAACATAATACAAATGTTTCTGGTAAGCTCGCTTAGTGTGAACCATTCATAACTAATGATGATAACCTCAGCTTAGGATATGTCCGTCCACACCAATGTCCCCACACCTATGTGTGTGCGGCATGCAGGTCTGAATAAGGTTTCCCCATGCAAGTGATTGATAGCTGGTGTAAGGAACCGTCAATCCGTCCTACAGGAATCGACACAGACATGGAGGAGGCAAGAGATGTATGCATCCAGGGTCCCACAGAGTACAGAGGCCACAGGCGGATCAGCGCAGGGTCGATCACCCACCAAGAGAGGAACAGATGGAAGTCCCAGGGGAACACCCACCAGCCGCGATGCTGGGGCCCGAGAGATCGCAGTGACGAGCCCACGGGCTCCGCCGGTAACTGGCTACGCCAGGGCGGGCCCGGACCAGGAACCGGAGGCCACGGGGACCAGGGGCACCCTGCCCCCCAGGGGGCCCCAACCAGGGACCAGCCGACAAGGGCCCCCGCCGCCGCCGCAGGCAAGGAGGACCCGCAACCAACCGACAGACAACACACGCCGCCGCCACCCCGGACCAATACCCACCGCCAACAACCCGGCCCGCCTCCACACATCCACACGCCAGGGAGCCACAGCAAGAGCCACAGCGGATGTACGCCCTC
The DNA here is from genome assembly GCA_028564705.1 of Apricaphanius iberus. Lineage (NCBI taxonomy): Eukaryota > Metazoa > Chordata > Actinopteri > Cyprinodontiformes > Aphaniidae > Apricaphanius > Apricaphanius iberus. The sequence goes on from JAPXFQ010002848.1 coordinate 239,080, forward strand.
CCCAGGCCGCGCCCAGCCGACACCTGGACATCCAGATCTTCCAGCTCCAGGGTCCAGACCCCGCCCCACGTGGGGCGCCAAGATCAGGGGCCCAGCCAATGCCGGACAGCCCCACCAGGTGAACAGACCAGCCAGCTGAAGTCCTGGAACCGGCAGGAGGACTGGGCGCCAGGGACGGTCCCCACCGATCCACCGGACGGCACCAACCTATTCTACAAACCCGGCATCCCCATAAGAGGTGCCCCAGTCAATCCAAGGAGGACATCAGCCCGAAACAGCGGCCGCCCGACACACCGGACCACCCAGGACCCGCCTGACATGCACCAGGACCGAGCCGGGCCGCAACTGGGACCCCCAGCCCCATGCATCGAGAGTCATCATCAACCAGCGGGCAGGAGCAACCATCACCGACGGGGAGTGACGGGGAGGGAAGAAGATGCATCAGGCCAGAGAGCAGCCAAACACCCAACCTGACAGGTAGACATAGACAGACAGAGACACTCATACGTACCCTCCCTTTCTTGTGTACACATTCTTACAAATACAGGACATACGAAAAAAAGGACGCTATACCCTCATTCATACCCCCCATACGTACACTATACTCCATACTCCCAGGCCCAGGGACAGACACCCCAGTAGAGAACCCTGCCCCTGCACCCAGGAGACAGACCCCTTTGCCCACCAGGACGGGGCCAAGTAGACCGCCAAGGCCCCACACCGGCAAGAGCAGCCCACCAGCCCAGGACCCCGACCAGACGGCGTGATGTTCTATCCGGGCTCCGACCCCTGATGGTCCAACGAACAGAGGTGTGGAAAGACCCCCCAGCCTCTCTCCCCCAGCTCAATGTGGTGTTGTTGCGTGTTGTTCTAATGTGCACTTAAAACAGAGGGGGGGGACATGGGAATACTGCCGGGTACCCCCATCTCCCCCCCGGGCCCTCAGTGTCTAGATGCGTTTAACCAGTGGGTGCCGGCACCACAGGCGAGGCCCCCTCAACGGGGGGGCCTCGCCTGTGGCGCCACACCGCCAGGTCCCTACATGTGCGTTCCCTGTAAATGTTGCAAGTGTAGTGTCTAAATTGCTCAATAAAATCGGGACCCAGGCCGCCACCGGGTAGCAAAGACGGAAGCTCCATCCCGCACCCCAGTGACGTGCCCACGTCCCAAGGCCTTGTGAATGGTAGAATGAAGGAGCAGGTGGACAGAGGCATGGGGATGGGGAGAAATAACTGGGGTGACCATTGCCAACCCCAGGGAGCCAGCTCCCCTGCTGACTCCAATAGGCACCCCCGTTCGGCCCGATCCACCAGGGGTGGGAGGCCCCAGCACGTCCAGTCGGGGCCCACGGCAGCGGTACCGCCGAGCCCCATGGGGGCCCCGGCAATTCACCAGCCCCCATGCCAGGGGCATACCTAAATCCTCCCCAACATTCACACTGCTAACAAAACACATGCCACTAGACACCGAGGTTGAGTGTAGCCCCCCCTCACCCTCAACGCCCTCCCCCCTCCCGTCCCAAGCGCACCCCGTTAAAAAGAGCGCCTGTGCTAGATGGTAAAAAGCCTCCCCGCCAATAATAGACGCCCCAGGCACCGCCAGCGTCCGAGGGCCCCCGGGCCGAGG